>VZSE01003599.1:0-39106 GCA_013398275.1 Promerops cafer | reverse complement strand
TATCTGCACAGCCCCACTGCAGTGGGTGTAAAATCAGCCCCTTTGGTTCCTGTTACAAACTTTGCATTTCATTCAGGTCAGAACTGGAGGGTCTTTGCCTGTCTCTCTCGATGGAAGGTTTTGGGGAGGAATGAATAATAAATAACAACTCTTCTCACCACCAGAAAGGCAGAGCACAGCTTTTGTATAAGCAGCAGTGGCAGCAGCCTGTGTAACTCAGCCAGCACAAACCCACAATGCCTGCAAATAAAGCTGGAGTAAGATGCAAAATGCACAGGTGCCATTCATTGGTCCTGGTGGCACCAGGGTTTGTGCCCTCAGAGAGCCCACACAGCCCTGGACCACAGCTGGTTGACAGACAAGAAAAACCCATCTGGAAAGAAACCTGGGGAAAGGTGGGCTGGATTTAGGTGACAGGACTAATCACAGTAGAAGGCACCAGAATGGCTACTATAAATACTACAGAGAGGAAAAAGGCCCTTAAGGTTAACCAGACTTACACTGCTTTTGAGCCATTATCATAGAATCACAGAATGGCATCAAGGTTTGGGTTAAAAGGGACATTAATGATCATGTAATTCCAATCATCTAGCTCTGAGCCCTTCACCACGGCCAGGGACACCTTCCACTAGATCAGGTTTCTCATAGCCCCATCCAGCCTGGTCTTGAACATTTCCAGTGATGGGGCATCCACAGCTTCTCTGGACAACCTGTACCAAGTGCTTCATCACCCTCACAGTAAAGAATTGCTTCCTAATACCTAATCTAATCTCTCTGACAGTGTAAAGCCATTCCCCTTTGTCGTATCACTACATGCCTTTGTCAAAAGTTCCTTTCCAGCTCTCCTGAGCCCTCTTTAGGTACTGGAAGGTTCTGTAAGGTGTCCCTGGAGCCTTCTCTTCCCCGGGCTGAATGACATGCTGGAGACAGGCTTTCTCAGCCTGTCTTCATAGGAAAGGTGCTCCAGCCCTCTGACCATCTTTGTGGCCCTTCTCTGGAGCAGGTCCATGTCTTTCCTGCTCTGAGGACCCCAGAGCTGGATGCAGCACTGCAGGTGGGGTCTCACCAGAGCAGAGCAGAGTGGCAGAATATCCTCCTTCATCCTGCTGCCCCCACTGCTTTTGATGCAGCCCAGGACCCATTTGGCTTTCTGGGCAGCAGGTGCACATTGCTGGGCCATGTTGAGCTTCTTTTCAACCAACACCCCCAGGTCCTTCTCCTTAGGGCTGCTCACAATCCATTCTCTGCTTGGGAAATCCCCAGTCAGGAAGGAGGAGAGCTGACCATGAATGTTTCCATTGCAAATGCTTTGCAAGTGCAGACTATTTTACTTTCCAAAATGAAAATTTTCTAATCTCCCTTGGAAATTCTTCCTATTAATGTTGTCTTAAAAACTGAGTGTGTCTTGACTTCTAATGGAGTTTCTCAGTCTTTCTTTTTAAAGAAGAGACAGGAGCTGCTTTTTCAAAAACTATGTTTTAAGCCTTTTTAAAAGGCATAAAGCCTTTTTTTTTCTCTTTTCTTTCCACTTTCTCAGTGCTTCACAGGATGTTAAAAGAAGGGCAAATTCCCAAGTTGTCCACATTTTCATATGAAAAACAACTACAACTTTCCATTGAGGTCTTAAGAAGGAAGTGTAAACATGTCAAGTGTGTTTATATGGGAGCACAGATAATTAAATTTAACCTACATTTCCTAACATAGTAAATATGTATATTTATATACTTTATATATATATATATGCCTTTATGAGAACAGTCTAGATCTACAGTAGCTGATCAGAAGGAACAGCCCCAGGAAAATGTGAGTCTACCCATACTGTGTGAGCATGGCTGTAGCACAAGATTCTTCCTGGCAAAAAGGGAGAGTGACCATCCCACGGCAGTGGCAGGGAAACAGACTCTACCCACTTCCATACCATTCACCTCTCTTGCCCTGCAAACCAGGCTGCTCCATTCAAGCTACCCAGCAGGGTCAGATCCAGGCTCCTCAGCTAGGAATCACAAGGAGAAGTGCTCCTGGTCCCAGGTCAACAATTTAACAGGACAGGCAAAGGCTTTACAGGGTTCAGACAGCCTTGAATTCATGAGTAAGGACATCACCACTGTGTCCAGCAAGGGATGGGGTATCCTGGGACATCCTCTCCAACCCAACTGCCAAGAGAAGCAGCGCCCCAGGCCCTGCTGTCCCAGCTTCTGTGACCCTGGAAGGGCAAGCAAGGACTGCAGTTCTGCCCAGTGAGCCAGGGGCTGGAAGGGATCTCCCTAACAGCTCAGGCCCCTGCAGCATGGCTCCTCTCTTCCCTGCCTGTTTCTCCTCTCCCTTCCCCAGCCAGACAGCACTGCAGTTTCTGCCAGCATGCAAGAAAATTACCTGTGATTTATCACACAATCAGTGATTTTGTTGGCTTTTTTATTTTGGACATAGAAGCACGTTATACTGCTCTCCCACACTGAAATATAGGGGTAGCAAATCTGCCTGCCTGAGACTGTCTGTCTTTTTAGCCTCATAAAAAGCCTGGAAAATGAAAGCAGGAACAAAATCATCAGTTTGTTATTTTCTTTGTTTCCCTCTATCCCTTACAAGCAGGAAGGAGTTCTTAGCTATTCTGCAGAGCCAAAGCCTGTACCTTCAGGTTATTAAACTGGTGCCAGAGCTACAGCTGGAGTCACCCACTTCAAGCATACAAAATGCCTCCACCTGGGAGCTGCTGCGGATGAGTCCCTCAAGTCCCTGCCACAGAGCCAGCCCGAGCATGGTCCCTTTCTGCAAGTGAGAATTGGCTGCTGCATTAACAATAACCTCTCTGCTTCCCCCTCTCCTAGTTGCTCTCCATTCTTCCCAGAGAAGCAGGTGGTAATGCTGCTTACTTCTATTAGAAAATATTAAGCCCTGCTACCTTGTAATGCTGGGAGCTAAGCCCTTAGCAAAGAAATGTTTCTATGTTCCTTGTCAGTACCTTGCAGGATAAATTACTTTTGTGTCTGATGAAAAGAGGGCCCTTACCAAATTATATCATCGGAGAGCAGCTAATAACATAGAATAAGAGTTATCTTTGTACATGGAATGTGAAAACACAGAAGTGAAGGATGAGTTTTCCTCAGTTATTTGAAAGGGTTTAATTATACAGTAAGCAAACAAAAAAAATACCCAAGGCGAGGTAGAAAGCACAGAGTGTGATGGTCTGGCAGAGCTCTGGAGTTGGTACCAGTGGAGGGGGGAAGAAGGCCTGGTGCATCACATCCCCATCCCATCTGTCCAGGCAGGCATCCTCACCACACTTCCACGTGGAGCCCCAGGTGATCACAATGGAAAATTGTGGGCTTGTTACCCGCACCTGTGAGGGGAAGCTGCAACAGAGCTGGTTAGCTTTAGGTCAACATTGCTGCTGGATTGTTTCTCACCTCCAGTGAGTGTTCCTCACTAAAGAATGACTTAGGTGACCAATTTCTTGCAGTCTAAGTTGTTATATGAGGTGAGTGATGACTTTAGTAAAAGCTGCAAGCATCTGAGCCATCAAATAATAATTTTTGACATCCCATTCCCAGTCTCCCAAGTTTCCCTTCAGAAAGCTCATATCTGGGGGAATCACTAAATCCCATCTCAATTTTACAAGTCCTCCCTGTGCTGAGCCTAATTAATGGACATCTTAAATGTCTAACCGGCTATTACAAATCATTTTAAATAGCTTTTGCAATAACGCTTCCATCAGACTCCTGCAATCCCGCCATTTGCCTGCAGACATGTTAGTGTTCCATCCATCACACAGCAGCCAGGTTTTACAGCCTGACACCGAGGAGATCCTGAGCAGCACTAAAGCATCACTGACGTGCCACGAGTGTCTCCTGACCTCACAGGGCCACACGCTTCCCATCGGTGTCAGCCACATGCTGGCTGCTGGCTCACCTTGATGCCTTAACTTTTAGCTTTCATATTTTTCAGATTCTGTACTGCATTAGCATATAACTCTGAACTTCATATAAAGTGTTAGCGAGCTCTCTCCCCAGTTTGGCTAGACAAAACAATCCTTTTCCAGCCTGAGAGCCAAGGACACCATTGCAGCTTCAGGCCCAAAAAGTGTAAACAACAGAAAATTGAGGAGAGCAATCTGGGAGGATGGGACTTCATAACCTAAAGCTGTAACTGGACAATTAACCCCAATATGTAAATGGACCAAAACTTTAAAAAGTGTGAAAACTCATGACCCGGGGTCCATCTTGGGTGGAGCCACGGCCGGGCTCTTGTACTGCCCAAGGTGTATCCTTTGAAGGTGTTTTAATAAATACCTACTTTATTCCTTTAACACTGTCTAGCCTCTGTTCTAGGTAGCCTCTCAAGGTATCAACCTCCAAGCTGGGGCTGGCTGCTGCAGGACACCCAGCCTCGCCCAGCACCTGCAGATTAAGGGCACTGCTAAGTGACCACTCTGGTATTTGTGAATAGAATATGATAGTTTTGATGGGAGGAAAAGAGAAAACTGACAGCTTGTCGGGCTTACAGACAGGCCCAGGCTGGCCCACGGCCAGTGCTGTAACACATCACAGATGCAAAGTTAGATTTTTCTTTTCCTGTTGTTTTTCCTGAGCTGCAGCACAAGGTAACACTGAGGGAGACCAAGCCACTCTTGCAGCCTGGTGACAATCAACTTCTTCATGCTTGGGCAGGAAAAACTCAATGCAATACATGCTGTGAATGATAAAAGCTCCCTGTGTGCCACAGCTGGGGGATGGTCCAGCACCCAGAACTCTCCACCCAGGCTGTCATGAGATGGGGAGCATCAATTTGTATTTGTATGTGTAAATATGGGCTGTTTTCCCTCACATGCTGCCTTTCCCTCTCCTCTGCAGTTTGGCAGGGCCATTTCCCATAACCAGCCACACACGCAACCATACACACATGCATGGAAGACCTCTTTTTAGGGACTTCCAGCTGTAGACACACAATAGGAAGAGAGGGACCTTGGGAAGATGACAGGGGTAAAAAAGATAACAGTGTGGAAGTTGCTGCGGAAAATACAGCTGCTACTCCCTGGATGGAACATGGTCAGCATACCCGACCTTCCACACACAACACAGCACAAGCTAAGGGGGACTAAAGGGAGGGTGGAGTGGAGACACCATGGCCAGGCAGAGGAGGGAACTCAGTGGTACTTTCCAGCTGATCAGCCCCACAGCAGCTGAAAACCAAGGGAGATAAAGGAAGATGTCCTGCTGTTTAATCAGCAACCGTGGTGAAATTGCTCTCCTTGGACTGGCACATGTCTCCATCACATGGGTCCCAGCTTTCTTGGGGTGTTGGCAGACCAAACACAAAGGGTTTGAGTCAATCTCCCCTTTTCATGTGACAGGGACTTACACACGCAGCCCATACTCCACCCAAGGGGTTTTTCTCCCCTTCAGGGACTCACAGCTCTCCAAGGGGCCATTCAATTTCTGTAGCATGCATTTACCAAAGGACAAAAACTTACCAAAAATCAGTCCCTGACTTGATGCATCAGGTCCCAGAAGCAACTCTTGAATGGAAAAATGGAAGTTTGGTCCAATTCCAGACAAAATGTGGTACATGGGACCAGGAAGTTCTTGCGTCTAAATTCACCCAGCTGTGAATTCTCCTCAGGGCCACCCTGGACCTAGGTACTGGGATCTACTTGAGGCAGGAAAAGCTGATCTGGCCTGACTTCAGCCAGCACTCTCACAGACCTCCTTTCCAGTCCATCACCACAGCACAGAAAAGCTGCATCACCATTAAATCCTGGATTTAGGATCAAATTGACTTACTGTTCCTCAGGCACAACAATCCTGTCTGTTTCAATGTGGGGTCCCAGCTCCTGGTGAATACTTGTTGTGATATCCCTGCCTGGTCAGCTCCTGCCTACCAGCTCCTTGGAGAGCAGCAAGGAAACCACCCAGTGGAGATAAACCTGGGACTGCTGCTTGGGACTGGTCACAAATTTTCATGCAGAAAAATCACTTGTTTCGTTCAAAACCAAATTTCCTGCCTGTGTGACTCTTAATGAAATTCCCTCCCAGGAAAGCATTAAGAGGAGCTGAAATGCTGTCACTGAAGGGTAAGAACAAGACTCACAAATTCATTTTGAAACACTGTTTCTTTTCAAAGCATTAATATTAAATGTCAATATAAGCACAAAGCTTCTGATTTTATCTAAACAGCATTCCACTTAATGTGAAACAAGCACGTGGGGAGAAGAACACCAAAATCCTTTGGTATTTGTTGTCACCCACTCAGGTTTCCCACCTCTGACCCTCAGAGGTGGAAATGCTGTTCTGGCCAGGGTTGAGCCCTGCTCGGTGCCAGTGTGACTGTCCCAGCCTACTGGTGTGGAACCCTATCCTTTACTGGAGGCCAACACAACTGGTCAGCACTGAAACCACGTATTGCCCATGCTTGGCTGGGGGCTGAGGCCTCAGGGGGAAGGATTCAGGTTGTCTTCCCTGGTGCAAGCACAGACCAAATGTTGCCAGCCCTCACAGCAATGCTCTGTACGTGGTCACAGGCACATACATCATTAATGGAAACAACCTCTGTGGTGGCTGTTCAGGAGGGTGGCAGTGAGCCAAAGCCCCAAGTGTGCAGAACCACAAAGCTCTGGCTACTGCTCTTTGACCCCCAAAATTCAGACTTCTTCTCAGGACCACCTGCTCTGTTAGATAAGGAAGTCATCTTCCTCGTCCCACTACCTCTGGGCAGCCCTCTCCCACCCGAGCTGGCTCAAGTCGTGAGTTTAGTTCTTTGCTCCTCAGTCCCCTTGTACATGTGCTGGAAGAGGATCAGCTCTCAGGGGAAGCTGTAGGGCTGTGCTCCACGGGCATGAAGGGAAAGGGCACCCATGGCACGTTGCACGGTGAAAGGTTGGGTTAGGAGAGACACAGGATGCTCTCCCACTCGGCCCCCCCTCAGAGAGTTTAGCATTAACATCCTTCACTCTGCACGGGCTCTCTTTGCAGCTGAAAGGTCCAGAGGAAAGTCACCCACCTAGGTGGCCAGAAAGCGAAGCTCCTCTTTCAGTCTAAAAACATTCAGCTCATGAGCCTGCTCTCCAATAATCAGTGTTGCAATACTTTTGGCAATCACTTCTTTGGCAAGAAGTGATATCACTCCTTGCATTTTGTTATCTCCTACCTGCATGAAATACTGAAGTGCAAGAAATTCGTGCTCACAGCAAGCAGTCACATCAGCATTTCAGACCAACTTTTCCCTTATCAGGGTGGTAAAAGTCACTTTGCAATAAAAACAAAGCTCCTTTCTTCAAGCTCACAATGCCCATCTGTACACCAGGTCCTTGTAAGCAGGTTTGCCTCAGCTGACAGCACGTGATAGATCCCAGTCTGATCAGCAGGGTTACACACCAAACACACAGTGCCTTGAAGCACATGGCCTCCACACTGCAGCTGAGGAACTGGAAATTTGGGAACTGGTTGTGCCAAGTGTGATTGACCAGCTTGCTCTGGCTCTCAGCCAGAGACACCTGGGCTGGTGCAGAGGGGCTGGCAAAGAGCAGCCTGGGCAGAGGGACCAGGGGCAATCCAAGAGAGGGCACATGAGGTGTCTCTTGGGTTTCTGGGCTCTACCTGATGGCAATACCCATGGCTTAGTGGCATGGTGGGCCACAACTGAATGCGACCAACTGATTCTTTTTCCCTTTTGCTCTATTTAGAGGTCTTTGTAGATCAAAGACCTGACTTGCTCCACATACTGGCTTGGTTTTAGGGCTCAATGAGGATGAAAATTCACAAGAGTACAGGGGACAAACCACAAGCTTCTGCATGATGTGTTTTATACCACCAAGGGCCAGAAGAGCACTACAGGGTAATGAGAAACTCTGGGAAGATGAGTCTGTGAATAACCAGGCAAGAACAGTCATCAAACACAGAAACATTTGTGTTTTCTGCCATCAGCTCCCAAGATCTCTTAGTAAAAGCCAACTTAGTTAAAATATGTTCTTGTATTACAGTTGTGGTTCACAATTGTGGTTTCTTCCTCCTAACAAAACTTCAAGGAAAGAGACCATTTAGTCACACAAGACTGCTTGTCAGTAAAGAAAATACAAATCTACTTTTATTATAACCATAAAGTGGCATTAATTTAACAATTAGCTGTACATTCAGTACTCAGGTATATATCTGTGCCAAATAAACTCAGTTCTCTTACTGCTAAAAAAAGAACACTTCTCAGCAATGCACAGCCTGTGCTTACAGGATGTTTATTGTCTCTGCATTACAGTTATCTTGACAGACAAGCCTCAGGATACAGAATAAAGCTTTACTCTTGGACCAAAATAGGAGGCAACATTTTTATTTAAAAAAATTAAAAACAGCAAGTTTCTAGTCAGATAATATAAAGCATCTTAAATTAATCTTTTGAAAGTATTTACACTATTTGTAAACGTAAATATCTGAAACTGTACATGTTTAAACAAATGTTCATTTAGCAAACAGGCTGTATAAACTGATTGCTCTTCTAATCCTTCCACCAGCTGTTCTAGAGCTGTCTGGGTACTCTAAGAGAGAAAAAGATCCCAAGCACAAGAGCAACTACTGCCATGGTTTACCCTTCACAACTCTTCTGTACAATGTCTGTATTAACTCTGTCATAACTCTGTACATTGACCATGCAGTCCTTCTGAAAAACTTTATAAAAAAACTAATATACATATATTACAATGCACTGGACATTATTTTACAGCCTGTATTTCTACATAAGTAAAGGGAGAGAGCAAGTTTTTCTCCTTGTTAGTTCCTTTACTTAATTTTTAAGGAGTCATGTAAGGTCCTATGAGTACCATTCATGTATCTCAGCACCACTGCTGTAACACTTCTTGTCATAGCTTTCAATCCTACCATCTCATACTCCAGCCTTGTTATTTATATCAGGAAAGTTATTAAATCAAAATACTACTGATGTGCAAGGAAATGTCTTCATATTCAAAAGTACAGAACAGGCTTTATAAATAAGTTAAAAATCTGTCACATCAACCACTACATTTTCATTTTGCAGTGCTGCACAATGAAGACTTACACACTGAGAGACCCTGAAGTGTTCATTCCATTAAGGGCCAGGCATTTAGCATCCAGCTTTCCACATTAATGTCCAATTAATGCTCACTCAACAGCGTGCACTATTTACCAGTTACCGAGTACTTATCCTCTCTTTACAGTGCAGATTTGACAGCCTTGCACATCGAGTTTCAGGCATCCCCACACCCCCTGATTAGCATTTTCTCCACGGCACAAAGGCTGTGCAAGTTCCAGACCCCATTCCCACTTTAAACAATGTGACACCACCATCTGTCTTGGGAAAGGCAAAAAAAAAACAACTCTACCCTAAAATTAGAAAGGTGAAAACCTCAATGCTAAGCACTGCTGTAAAGCATCTGAAAACACATGGTTCCCTCAGAAACACCAGAAATTATGTTGTACAGCTTTCCATTGAAAATCCCAAGGATCTGAGACTCTTCCCATGGAGAAAGGCTAGAGTATGACACCTAAGGTCAGACCTCACAGCTCCCAGTCACTAGAGTGTAAGAAAGATAGCCCATCCGGTGTTTCAAGAAACACTTCACATGTGGGAAATTAAGTTTTCCCAGGCAAAAACCTCTGAATTACTTTCAAGCACGTGGTGGATTACCAGGATTTTCAGGGAAGTTACAGAAAAACTCAGAGCACACCTGCTTAAGTCAAATTGTCATACCAATATGGTCATCTCCCAGGTCTCCCAAATATCTATTGCTGCTCTCATTTGATTCCCTGCACTGTATTTCCAGCATCTCTTTGAAAGTGTGACTTTCCATTGCATATGTCAACTCATTAAGGGAAAGCAAGAATGGTTTTTACATTAAAAAAACAAACAAAAAAGGTTTTAAATTTTGAAAATACCTGGAAAAGGCAGTAATTGAGCTTCCATAGGAGTAATCAGCAATGGGGCTTTTGTTTCATTTTCTTCTGCCCACTGCTCAAGCCAATGAACAGGAAGACCTTTACCAAATCAACAAACCTGTTCATTTTGGGTTTTTCCCTAAATCAGGGTTAAGCAGCCTGGATGATTTTGATGCAGATTGGACTGCACAGTGGGATCCTCCATTTACTTCAAGCAAATGTCTCTGCATTCCCTTCACTCCCTGGCATTTGGCTGAAGCTTATTCCAAGCAGCCTCACTGTTGGGCTACTTGGACATCGACAACAGTAAGTTCACCTGAAAGACAAAATGAAAGCCTACGTTAGGCAGAGCAGCCAAATTTCAGAACTGATGCGTCATATTTTCACCTTTAAACAGGATTCCTTGGAAGCACATTAATCAGAAGACAGCTACAAAACAACAGCCAAAATTTCCAGTCAAATGCCTACTCACAGGGTTTTTAAAATGCAACTGTTGACCATGCTGACCACTCATTGCAGCAGTCGCAAACTACTGTGATAGACTTCCTAAGATAACTTCATGTGCTGTCAAGAAACTCCATAAAACAGGCACACTGGCAAAAAATGTTACCATTCACCAAAAATGTTACCATTCACCTCAAATATCTGAAACACATTTGGGATCCTTCACAGTACTTGTTTCCCATAGATAACAATAATGTTTCCCACACCTTCAGTTTGTAGGGTAAGTGATCCTAAGGTTCATCAGATAAACAATTAGAGGCAGCCACCTCCTCCAGGAGAACCCCACCTCCTTATGGTGCATCACTCCCAGTCAGTGCTCCAGGACAGTTAACACACCTTCCTGTGGCCACACGCACTGCAGGCAACATCCTCTAATCCATAAACTAGCTTACCTGTTTAAATACTGTCATCCTGTGATAATCAAGATTCTACCCACATTCCCTAGACTACTAAGGTCAAAGTGACATTTTTAAAAGCCTACTTGTTTCTGACAGAGAATCCTAATACAGGGAATTCTTAACCCAAATTATCTCTGAGACTAAAGATCATGTAGGGTTACACTTCCATAAACATCTGCACATTTGCTCAATACAATTCACTTTAAATGCACTCAAGTAATTCATTCTTGTGCTTCGTAAATGTAAAAGCTGCTGCTTTTTTTATTTTTCAATAGAAAGACTGCCTTCAAATGCACAGGTTTTTTAAAGGTATATTCACTGGCTTTGATACCTTTCCAAGAAGACAATGCCAGGAAATGGCAAAACTCTTCTACAGTGCTGTACAACTCAATCCCCAGCAACATCAATCATCACCTTGGTTTAAGAAAATCTATTAGACATTCATTAAAAAACCCAACCAAACAAAGTCCCCTCCTAGCTGAGAGTCTTGAGATCAGATAAAGCCCAAAGTTTAATCATCCAGGATTAAGGGGGATAAGAAATAATGATTCTGAACACTGGAAATACAAAAAAAAATGAAAAAAAATCAATGTTTATAAAAGCCAGTCACATGAAAGAGCAACTGATGAAATACGGAGCTTCAATACGTACCTGTTCCATCGAAGGACAAGCTATGATCTGGAGGTCTTCATTACTAAATTCTTCCTTTAAGAGAGCATGGAGTTTCTGGAACATTTGCTGAATGTTATTCTTTTAAAGGAAAGAAGAAAAAATAAATATTAAAAACACAACACCCATCTTAAACATGAACCACAACAAACACAACATACATGGAATAGCTACTGAAGTGACCAGGCAGGGAAAAGCAGACAAGCATCAACAGCTTTTCTAAAACAAGCCCCAAAACAGCTACAAGGAATCCACATTAATCATGAGATAAAAACCTCAGCTAAGATGTGCTGAAGTGAAATACTGAGTCCTAAAGACTTAACCTGGAAGCTTAAAACAAGCTTGGATCTTCTGATGGTTTGCTATAGGTTTTCCACCAAATCTGTATCATCCTCTCTGCCTCTGGGGCTCCTGCCCATGCATAACTGACCAAAATCGACTGGTTGGTGTGGCACAGAGCTAATTTTCCTTATGGTAGCTCATTTGGTGCCAAGTGGAAGATGTACACAATAAAGAGCAGCAGCAGTTACTTCCCTGTAATATGTGTGTGTTCCGTAGTACAAGCACGAGCAGTACAGCTATTTGGATTTGGCTTTTTTAAGCTAAAGATACCACCATGAAACATCTAAACATAGCAGCAATACTCACCCTGACTGGCTTAAACAGAATTAATTCTGTATCTTTATTGGACAAGTATAAGGACATGCTTCGTAAAGTTGATGGCAACTTTGTTTTTATTGTCTTGTAAGTGGAAGAGACCAGATCGTTGATCTTTGCTGAAAGTATAAGAAAATATATTTAATAGGCTAAAATGGAGGTCTGCTTGCTGAAACTTACACTGCAGAAAACCACCTCTGCTCTCCTGGGGCGGATCATTACCACAGGTTTGAGTGGAAGGGAGAGAGGGGGCGCTGGGCTGTGCAGTGTCAAACCCCTCACAGGACCACAGCCTGCCAGACACTGCTTCCTTTCCCTGCAGAAAATGCACCCATCCCATTTCTGAAAGCTACCACATCCTCCTGAGGTTTCTGAAATCACAGCCCTCCAACAGCAACAAAGTTCTACACAGGTTCCCTCCCAGAAAACTTACCTGGAAAAGAAACTGCTGGGAAACAGTGCTAGTAAAGAGAACAGAATATCACAAATTCTCCTTACTGATCATAGGCCATGCCTGTGAGAGGAAAGGCTGCACAGAAATCTGGATTTTGAATTAACCAGAGAAGAATCCTCTGTCAGACAAGACCTTCTCTCTTTATTGCTAGGAATTTTAATGATTTTACAAGATCGTTGCTTAAAGGCCAGAGGAAAAATATATTTTGTAGTTTTAAAGTACTGAAGTTAATATCCTATGTGGGTTTTTCCACCCCTCAACTTCTGCCACATCTAAATTTTCTGCCTATTCCCACTTCCCAGACAAATGACTCCAGGAAACAGCAGAAGCTCTGCTTCGATCTGCTTCTACACACATAATTATCTCCAAACAAACATTAAAAATACTCCTGAAGAAGCAGGAGATGTTAAGTAGAAGCTCAAGTTAGCCCTTGAGAGTGTCTGACCCATGGAGCAGCACTGAATTATGTATGAACATGGCTGGCTTTGCATTTTAAGAATATGATGCAACAGAAGGTTCCAATGTATGATTTGGAATAATCAGATTTTTTCACCCAGAAGCACAACTTTGTAATGTGAAGAGCAAAACAACCAAGGAGCATCTAAAACAGCTCCAAATGTTCCTATGAAGCATTCACATTTGAATTTTTAAAAAAGAGGGAAACAAATCCAGATTCCATTTCTGCATAGTGACAGGAAAACTAAAAACAAAGTGAATACCAAATGTACAGACAATAATGGCTTCAATGAGGATTCATTCTTTCCTACAAAAGCAAAAGCTTTATCATAAATGTAGTCAATTAATTCCTTAAGCACATTCTGTATGCAGTTGCAGAAATGCTGTTTACATGCAAGAACAATTTCACAGCTTGAGAAATACTCAAGGCATTCATCTACTGCACCAATTAAACACATATTTTGAAGTTTGTCAGATTTTTAGAGCTGGCTTAAGACATTTCAAATAGCACACAGGCTAAAATGGAAGCCAGGATTTGAAAGAAAAAGGTAGACAGTTCTTATACGTAGAATTTTTGAAAATCGATCACAGTCTCTCAGTCGAAGTTATTCTGAGCACCTCTTCAGATTCCTAAAAGTAACATGAATATAAACTAAAGTAAATACCTGGTTGTGCCCAAGGTTGCTGTGAAAGGCTGTAGTTGGGACCTCCTTGAGTGGCCATTGTTTTTAAAGCAGCTACCTAAAACAAGCAAAATCAACAAAATCATATTTCTTTCAGCTGAGTTCAGAAAAAATGACTAAGTAAAAATTGCACAACTCTCTCAGATACCACAGTGTACTGAATCTCCACTGCTCTGTCTCTTCTATGACCTGACTTAACAACACACAGGAGAAGCAGCTTGACAGAAATGCAATTCAAAATTACAGCCGTGATCAATTCTTGAAAGTAAAATTCAAAATGGGATTAAATTTACAAAGATGCTTAGGCACCTAAGGATTCAAAACCTCAAAAGAGACTTATCCTTAAGCAGCTTAGTCAAACTCCCCAGATTCCCAATGAATCATTGATATCCCTCAGACAATCTATCAATCTCACCAGTTACCCATCTATATTTTAGGCATGCCACTGACCCCTACCCCAGCATGACAGGCAAGAGTAAATTTAATACTGTAATCTTCTAAATTCCCAAAAAATCAGCAGCTGGGATATCTGCAGTCCATGCAATGCTGTAGCCCCAGTTTCTGAGAGATCATGTCACTTATTCTCAGGACCTAAGGCTCAGAATAGATCCTGTTGCAAGGTTTTCTCAAGATACCTAGAAATCCTGACCTCCAGAGCAGGTTCTAGAAAGAAATGTATTGTAACAAGACATCTAATCCTCTAAGACCTCCCTCAAGAACACACATGACCCAAGACTGTTTTTGAAGGCTTACAAATGCAGCCAAAGTAGTTCCCACAAAAGAAAAGTTCCTGCCAACCTTCACACATCTGCTACAATTCAAGGAAAAATTAAAGCTTCTTGATCAAAGAACACAAGTGTTGCTTTTAAAAACAAACTACGACATGTTCCTTTAAGCCATTAATCTCAAAAATGCCTGGAAACTTGTTGGAACTTAAAGGAAAGCACATTATCTTCAGCTAATCACATCACACTAGCAGCTTGTCATATACTCAATTTAAATACCAATTCCCTTATGCTACCAGTACTTGAGTTAGGTTAACAAACATACAACACATTTGTACCTTTGTCATGAAGTCCTCCAGCTGTTCTATGAACTGTTTGGTTTGCTGCTGAATAAACTGCTCACAAGCTGATTTCAGATGACGATCTACATCTTTCTTGGAGTCGATATAATGTTCTCTGATTTCTGGAGTACCCTTGAACAGAGAAAAACAATTTTCTCCCTTTTACTTGCCAGAGATCACCATACACTTAAATGGCCCAAATTTTTCTTAATGCAATAAGACTCTACATTACCTCCAGTAAGAACTGTATCAAGGCGTTGTTGCTGTTTAGTCTAAAAAATCTTGAAACTGCCTTAGGATTCAGGATTTTAAATGCTGCATCTGTGAATCAGAAAGTCACTCACACTGTAAGTCAATGCCACTCAGTGCCAGGAACTACAAACTCTAATCACTCATTTATGCATAAAAAATGGCCCAGCATGAATGATTATGACTGTAACATCAATGACTCTAACACTGCTCGGAGTGGATGCACAAGTGCACATGCACAGAAGCACACAAAGCTTAATTCACTACTTTTCAATGGCACTTATGGTAAACATGAACCTAACAGTTGCAGTCTCAAGAGATAAACACATTACAAGAAACTAACAAGTTGCTGATACTAACTGCAGCGTGGAGCATGAAAATTGTGTGAGCTCTCCTCTTCTTGCTACTGTATTTCCAAGTGGAAGACTTTTACATAAGCTATTTAAGCATTTACAAACAATATGCAAAATTCTGCACACATTGCCTGGGAAAACTAACTACAGTTGCATGAAATAACTTTTAATTGGCACTTTTTTCCTCTGTGCTTAGCTGTTTTAGTTAGGACTAAACAACAAAACATCAAGGTTGATAAACATTCATGTTTATGTTCTCTACAGAAGTCTGAAAAAGGAAAAGCAACAATGTCTGTAATTAACACAAGATATTGAAATTACACCTATAGTCTTAACAGGATGCTGTCAAGCTGAAATCTAATCAAATTGGGAAGAAGAAAATTATTAGTTGCAGTATAGCTTTTTACCCTACTGCCAGCCATTTATCATCCTACACTCCCATCTGCTTTTTTTTCCATTTCAAAAGGAATTCTGCACTCTGTATAAAATAGGAGGAGGGGAAAAAGATGTAAAAGAAGTGCTCTCTGAGGCATTAAAAAATAAAGAGAGAATACCAAATATATAGGTTTGTAGATTTTGCACTGAACTAATTGCAAAGAGAATTAAGAGAACTAAGAATCTGCACTCCTATGCAGTGAAAGGTGAACACAGAGCAAGATTATTTTTGTTCTCTGAATTTTTTACCAGCAATTTGAGAAATTCCAAAGATTTCCCAAATTCTTGATTACAAGACTATGAGCTAGTCCTTTTTCCCACAGAATATTTCAGTTACATGAACCTTAACATTATACTACTTCAAAGAAATTGGGCAAAAGCATGACTTTTACAGTAAGCAGTATCACTTGATCTGTAAATACCAAATTAAATCTTAAACCTGTGTGCAGGAAGTTTGGCTAGAACACAGTAAAACTATTAGCCAAGTTATTTTTCTTCTACAACTCATCCCAAATATAAAAGCCCTACTGGCCTATGCTACACCACAGTAAGAATTAAGCACAACATACATCTTTTCAACACCACTGCCACCACCACCCAATATAAAGAAAGTGTTTTCCATTACTTACCACTACCACCTGCAAAGCACTGGCTGGCACAAAAATTTATTCCATTAAATGAAGATGGAGGACAAACTTGTGTGTCAGCCAGGGCAAGACACCAAAAGGATGTATTTGCCCTTTAACCTCCAGTCAACTAGAAACCACTCAACAGGTAGGAGGTTTCATTGATGTTCAAATGCAACAAGTGAAATGGTTAGTGTAAGAAATGCTTGCTTTAGAGTTAAGACTGCAGCATATTAGCAGGAAAGAGAAGTTATTTCTTCGGCTTTCCCTTCTGGAATGGAAGGAGAGAAACTTGACATGCTTCCAATAATTTTTTCCACTATCCTTACAACTTGGGAAGTGCACGACAGTTCAATTTTGTATTGAGAGCTTTTTCCCTGAATTTTACAAGGGAACAATAGTACAATTTCAAAAACTATGACCATGGCCACTACTTCTATTTTCCTACAAGAGACATGCTTGCTACATAATACCATAATACTGATAAATGTTTATTGAACTTGCAAAATAAGAAATCCATCTCAAAACAAAAGCCTCACAGAAAGGTCCAGGAAATCTTAATTTGCTCTAGCTAAGTTGACTATGTATTGTAAAATTCACCTGCTAAGCAGCAGTAAGAAAAGATATTCCTTTAACAAGCCAGAAAAGAGGAAAGACATCTCTGTGCAATAGAAATGTAGATTACTTAGCTGTTCTTGACTGGATAAATGAGTTAGGTCAGCAGTGAAAGCAGGCAAACGCATTTCATACAAAAAATAAAGAATTTATTAGATACATCTTGAATTGCCCTGAGCAGGAGAAGGGTTTTGGTTTTTTTCAGAGAAGCTAGGAACAAAGCAAGAGATTAGAAAAAGCATACAGGTCATTGCAAGTGAACATAAAATAAACCCAAAACTTTTGCTGGCACAAAGGGAGGACAATCCCATCCCATTCTGTAGCCAGCAACTGTTTAGTACCTCTAGTTTTCTTAAGGTCCAGGGAAATTTCCTTAATGGTGAAATCAGTGTGGAAAGGAGCAATTTGTTCACGAAGAATCAGAAGGTGTTTTATTAAGAAAAGCTGTCCATCAACCTGGGTCTACAGTAGAAGAGAAAGAACATCCATTACATGTAAAAAAAAAAATCCCAAACAATTAAATAAAGAGCAAAGTTTCAACATTTCCACTTTTATTAGTTAACAAGCTTTTTCCACTAGTCTGTAGTGTGATTAACTACACTCTGGGATCAACAAATCCCACTTCTGTACTATTCCTAATACACTGTACTACAGAAGCAGACTTTATTTCCATTTCTTAGAAGAATTAGTTTACACAGCCATGTCACTAAATGTCCTCATTAAGTAAAGGTATCCACTGTTTGAAAGATACAAATTTATTCTTCTTCAAAGAGAGGAATTATTTCATGTAATTCATATAATTTATAGTTGAAAAACATGAGGTTCTAAATTTGTTTTCATCATTACAATGACTAAAAAAAGTTAATGTTCCTGTAATAACCTTGATTAACTGTGCTATTCTGCAAAGGTCTTACAATGCATTTTTCTCATGTCATTAAACACAAAGCTTAGTTAATTTCTAAACAGTACAGCAAAGATACAAAGAGTAAAAGAAGGCCAAGTTCATACCCTCAAAATTATCAGTTTTGCACTGCTTGTTATTTTAACTACATGCTTTATACTGCATGCTGGTTTTAATCTTTAAAGTTCATGGCTCATTGAGGTAAAAGGAGGAGGACTCTAGAATTAAAATTTGCTTTGGCAAGCTGGAGGAGAACTTTCCTTGATATAATGTTAAATAAAACAGAAAAGAAGAAATCAGATTTAAATCTGCAGTTTCAACAAACAGAAATTTCACTAAAAATGAGGGGTGGAAAGAGCTTCTTGAGTTGTTTGGGTTTGGCACTTTTTTTTTAATTCTTCTATGCATCATTTCACCAGATAACATTAAATTAACATGCATCAAGAGAAAAGTGGTAGAGATCCTAGTTCTGGGTCAACCTGTTTAGGGTTCATTGCAAGACAAATTTCCTTCTCTGCAATACTTTTAAGTCAATGCTGGCCAGGTACATAGTGCTGGAATTGGTATTTAACTGTAGAATTCTGAGTCAGTTACACACGAAATAGTTATCTGCTCAAGCTAAAGGGAAGTGTAGCTTGAATTTCTTTTTAAAGATGATATGTTTAATGGATATTTTTCAAAGGACACTCAAAAGAGATACTTTAAAATAGATCATTTCCAATCAGAACTAAAACCTTTTTCATTACTAAGTATTTACTGCTTATAAAAACCCAACAATTTTAGCCTACTACGACTTTTTTTTCTTTAATTCACTTCCTAGCTGTTAGAAATTAGCAAATTACTACAGGATTTAAAGGAACTGTAACAGGAAAAAAAAAGTTTACTCCAACTAGTTAAACACAGTAAAGTTTAAATGACTTGATGAATCTGCATTGAATTCTGAGCAACACAGGAGATCAAACCTTGTGATAATACAGTTCTGAGCAGAGAATATTTAAAATTTCTTCCTAGTGAACATAAGTTAGAAAGATTTTTGAAAATACAAACAATGGAGGCAGAGAAAAAGAGAAAAGAGTAACAGGCTGTGTAAATAAATACAAAGTCCTCGAGCAGAAATTTCTCTTTAGGCATCACTTCACTGAATTCCTGTGAGTTAGAGCAGCCTGTAAACACGATTGCTACGATCTGTATTCCACCTTTTCAGACAGGCTAGCATGTGATCATTATCTTTGCCCTGCAACACATTAACAATAACTAAGAACTGGCAAGTCCATCAAGTCTCTGTGGGGCAGAGCAACATGCTTTGACTAAGATTTTAACAGAATTCTGAACCGCTGCTTTGTGACTTTAGATATACAAGAGGCTGGGGAAATCATGCCCAAAGCACAGATTCTGACCTTGTTTTTGCTGATGGAATCAGCAGCTCCCAGCAGCGACTGGATGCAGGCAGATAAGGCCTCTTGCGATAATCCCTGAAACACTGCCCTCTGCAGGGAAGAGGAAATCAGACCAACAAAAGAGGCGTTAGCAAAGCTTAGGCAGAATTTTACGAGTTTCACTTTGTGAACAATGTGTTTACCAGATTAACTAGCTACAAACACGTTGGCGAAATGCAGTGACGCAGGATGGAGCATTCACATACAAAAGCTTGCTACAAGCACTCAGGCTGGATGCAGGTACCCACACAAGCATGTCCTGCTCACACTGCAGCTCTGAATTGGCACCTGGGTAGCAACATGGTCAGTGACCCCTCACACATTCAGAGCCAAGAGCATGAATGGTATGTGCTGGGTAACCTGACCAGACACTTCTTTGTGTGTCGGGGCAACTACCTGTGTGTGCAAGCTACATCTGCAATAGACATGAGATCATTTGAGTGAGCTTAACCTCAGGCAGACTCAAATTACCTCACATTTGTGACAGCTTAGTAAACAAACGTGACAGCTGCCATGGCCCAGGGGACACAGAGCAAGTCCTTAAGTGGCAGCAATATGATCCTACGGCTGAGCCAGCCACAGGAACACAGCTCGCTCCCACCAGCACGGCAACAGAGCACAGGAGAGCCCTGACTGCCCCAGACTTGACAGAACCACTTCATTCACGTGTTCCCTATCTACAGGGTGCAGGCAAGGGGTACCAGTTCTGCTACAGTGTCTCGGGAAAACTAAATTAACCTCTGTGCAGACACACTGGAAACGAGCCTTGCAAACAAGAAAGGAATCACCTCATTTACAATAGTCTAGCTGAAAACAACAGCAAATATTCATCTATCTTTAGTGGGATTGATATTTTAAGTAATAAAGCATTAGTATTTTCCAACTTCTTTTTTAGCAATAGCATCTTGGCAGGAGCTTCATGTAACACCCATCAAAGATATTTTGAAATCCATTAAATGTGTCTAACAAAGATACAACACACGCAGAAAAGCAAAAACACATTGGTTTCCTCAGAGACTTATCAGCCTTATATGCTGTTAAGTGAGCAACACAAAACAGATTCTAATGGCAAAGTCTTAAAATATGTGTTAAGTAAACACTGCTTTTGTTTCTGCTAGACGTGAAGATTTCCACTGTCTTAAACTTTGGAAATGTGCTCCTGTGTTTTGGAACATGAAGAGATGTGCCACAAAAAAAAAAATTCAGAACATTTGCAAAATGTAGAAGCAGTACAGTCACCATTTTTAAGACCAGAGACATCACACAAACACATTCACCCAGTAATTTCAGCAATAAAATCATTCCCTGTAATTGACTATTTTTTCTTGTCCTATTCATTCCTCAGCTTTGGTGAGACCAGTATCTTGAACATCAGACACTAAATTATTTCCATAACAGCAAAAGCAAATGATGTACAAACCAGTGCCATTTTTCTAATTCTACAAATATAAAACTGTCTTAAAAATGATGACCTAAATTTGTCAGTTCACTTGTTTTACATAAAGATAGCAGCAGAAAGACAAAGAGGTTAGAGGCTAGTAATTGTTCATTCCTCGTTTATATTAAAATATTTAGACATGGTGCTCTACAAACTTTATAACTTCACCTAAAAATTAGATAAAGAAATTTTTGCATACATCAATACATCTGTACAGTTTGGAGAGACACACTAGAGTCCTTCTGACAGTAGGATACCACATTCCATGCAGATCTGCAGGTGAAATCGTGCTCTGATGCCTGGGATTAAGGGATTCAGCTGAACCTGTTTAAAAGCAAAATACACACATGAAAAATTTGCCCATCTGTCCTTTCAACCAAAGGAGACTGTAATATCAACTGTAATACAAAATTCCATTTTATACTCTCTGCACAGAAATATGACATTTTATTTTACCCAAACAGGTTAATTCTTTTTCCTTCTGAGCAGGTCAGTACTAGATTACTTATGTGAATACAGCAGAAGCCTGTGAAAGACATGAATTTGCTTTCGGGGTGGCCCAGCTCGACCTTTTTTAATGAGTTAGTTTTACAGGCATGTCTCCAATGACACACACCTCCCACTCAGCTAAACAGCTGAAATGATCAAACAATTACTGAAAAAAAAAATAGCACAGGACAAAAGAAGAAAAAGAAATGGTTAGAGATCATGGAATTACAGGAAACGCTTAGGAAAAAAAAGGAAAAAAACATTCTATTTTATTTCTTCAGACTTTCTGCTGGGGATAATCCTATATGGGTTAAACAGCTGCAAAAAGATAGGGTTTAAACATAATTTTAATAACTGCAAAAATAACAGCAAAACAAATTTTGTCATGAGGTTGTTGCAAACATAAAAAAGTGCTCGTCCTGGGTAACCTTCATAATAACTCTGTATGCTCAAAATTGATTTTCACAAGACCTGACAGACAGAAGTCTGTTTTCATTTTGTCCTCAGATCGAGCTAGGAAACAGCTGAATCAATAGCAGCAGAACTGATTTCAAATACCAACCATTTTAAAAAAGTAAAATTTTTGTAGTTTCACCTACTGATGGAAAATGCACTTGTGTTTATGTGATCAGTGCAGAAATCAACTGAAATAATCCAGTAATGTCTTTCTACCTTTTACAATTATAAATTTATTGTCACAGTAATTAGAAAGCCTGTATAATCTTATGTTATCAGTTTGAGGTTCCTAGGCAATTTATTAGTCACTTCAGCTACTCCTGCAGGTCCTGAAATGGGAGAGGCACCACTGAAGGAAAAATAATCCCAATTATCTCAGACACATATCTTCAAATTATACCATATAGGTTCCTTCAATTTCCTGAGTCCAGGTGGGATTTACAGGACTTGCAAATTCCATACACCTGGGCTGAAGTACTATGAACTCCATTCTCAGTGGGATTTGTGGAGTCCAGCTAGAAACACCTCTGCAGACCTTCCAAGCCAAAACCAAGAAACTACCATGTAATCAAAAGGAATACAAGAAACAAGTGATAAAGAGCTGAGAAAGATGCTGCTGGATACATAATAGCACTGTACCACTCTGAACAATGATAAAATAAAAGGAGAAATTCTTCATGGATCTTGGACAGTAATTTAAAAATTTGTAACACTCAAATGACTGGCATCAGAACAGCCACATTTTATGAAATTTTATTCCAGTTTGCTGGAATTTACAGACACATCAGTCACATGTTTAAAATGTCAAGGAGTAAATTCTGAATTATTGTAAATACCTATAATTTAAGAGACACACCAAATCACTTTTCTCATCTTAGCACAGCTAACAAACAAAAGCATCCTCAAGTACACATCTCGATGGCAGGGATACTTTTCAGTGGAGAATACAAAAGCTCAGGTTCATACAAAGTACAATAGATGCTGTTGGCTGCAAAAGCAGTTGCTTCACATAAGGGACTGCACTGGAAGCACAAAGAAACAGCACCAAAAGAACAAGATTAGGCTGTTTCTCATAAAAAATACAAAACTAAAACTTGAGACAAAGTTCACCTCTCAAAATTGCTTATGAATTTGTCTAGGAAAACAACCCCTTAAGATAATGCAAGTTTCTCACAGATGGTTCAAGTTAATGCTCATATTCCATGAGCTTTATGCATTAATTTGACAATATGAGATGTATTTCATACCAGATTTAACTAAGCTGCAGGACTCAGGATCTTCTAACCGGACATCTGAAAATGAAG
This sequence comes from Promerops cafer, assembly GCA_013398275.1. Lineage (NCBI taxonomy): Eukaryota > Metazoa > Chordata > Aves > Passeriformes > Nectariniidae > Promerops > Promerops cafer. The sequence continues at coordinate 16,024 of VZSE01003599.1, read as the reverse complement.
CTTCAGATGGCAGCTTCTTCTGCTCCTCTTTCAAACTCTGTGCAATTTGCTGCAAAGAAAGATACACAATAATATTTTAATATCAGATAACATTGCTTTGGTGACAACAGATAAAAGCATACTGAATTGCAAAAGAAATCAGCTACACCCAGCTTTCAGTGTTTCAAACACATTTAGATGAAATAGGCAGATGTTTCCAAAACAGTAGCAGAAATATTACAATATGATAAAGATTCACAAATACACATCTGTGCAAAGCACTGTTCTTTCCATTTTACCTGTTTTACTGATCTCTCAATAATGACCTATAAAGCCACCTAGAAAGAAAAGTTCAAAATAGGGCAACCCAGTTCAACACTTACTTGGATTTTAAACAGATCATTTTTTGATGGCTTTATTTCCATAAATGATATGTGCAGACAACCCAAAAGTACTCTCTAGTTTATTCCCTGAAGGAGTTCAACCAAAAGCCTTCCCCTAACATTACTCAACATTTCCACACTTCAACCTTTTCCACTACTTGGTCGGCTTCAAAGCAACAAGAGACAGCAAGAATGGGCAAAGAACTGCATTAATATTTGAGCAGAACAGCACAAGAAACATTTCTGCTTTTAACATTTTAATAATTCATTTACTAAGACAGAAGGTCTCTCTAAATAGCAAGGTTTTGAGGTTTAAAAGCAATCAAGTTGCAAAATGAATCTCAAACCAGGCAAAAACTGAAGTCTTATGAGGACATATGAAGAGCAGTGTAATTTCTCAATTTGGAATGAACTTTCTCTTCCTTAACCTGAAGGGCCATAGGACCTTTGTTAGAAAATAAGGCCTCATACAAACCAAACAGCAGAATCACTTGCCTAAAGATGTTTGTTAGCCCTTAAACTTTCAGTACAAGGAGTATGTACTCAACAAACTCACTAGGTTCAGGGTTTAAAACCCTATGGATATCCCATACAATTGCCAAAGTACAAACTGTAGCACAATAAAAGCTTTAGATGTGTATAAAGACAATATCATAACAACATGAGGTCACTACTGATAATTTTCTTACAGTGTTTTGTCTGTTTGCAGGCAAGAATTGAGCACAGTAAGGTACAGTTGCACAAAGCTAATTTCTTTCAGCCCACAGCAAAATACATATATTTTAGGTAGGTAGGTAGGTAGAGGGAAGAGAGAGAGAGTAGATAGATAGATAGATAGATAGATAGATAGACAGACAGACAGACAGACAGCTTCTGTATTTTTTAGAGAGCTTCTGTATTTTTTGTAAGTAATGTTCTGATTCTGAAGTCAAACAGCAGCTTCTTCTCTGGTCAGCTGGAACTAAGTCCTACAATTTTCTAAGCACCATCAGCTATACTGGCAGCTAGGTGGAAAGTAGAATACAGCAATAAAATTTGGATCTCGCCAGTCCATGTTGGAAAGGCCATTCTCAGTCACCTCAGTCCTTTGACAGCTGGGCTTCCTATTATAAAGTGAATGGCAACAGTTATTTGGAGGGGGATCTTTACTATGCTTTACTGCTTCCATGCAGTCTTCATGCAGTTGCAGTTTGTTCCAGTCAAAAACTCATTAAAGGTTCCTCACTGGCCACTTATTTATTTATGTGAGTTGTTTCATTCTGAAACTTTCATCAATATAGTATTAACCTTTTAAAGTAAATAGAATAAGTTTGATCCATTTCAACAGGAACATTGATTCAATGGGCTTGGAATGACTAAAAAAAATGGCTAATACTGATAAGAACTTGAAAAAGGCTTCTGGAATCCACTGCTAACAGGTTGAATTGTAGGGACACAGTTTGTAGTAATTGGGAGTGGGGCTGTAGCTGAGCCTTATCCCTAATGAGCTACAAGTGTGCAGAACAGGTGAACAATACAGAAGGCAATGAGACATGGAGTGCCAAGGCTTACTAACCAATTCCAGGAAGGTACAGAGAGCACACAGGTGTAAAACATGTAAGATAAAGGGTATAAAAAGCTGTACTGAAGAACAAGAAGAATGCTTGAAGCATTCTGAAGTTAGATGGTGATATTCTGTATATTGTGGCCATCCCAACAGCAACATTAAATTATCTAAACAAGTCTCCTCTCACACTTCCTGAGCACAGGGTACACACACGGCTACCAAAAGCTAGTTGAGCAGTAATTCTGACAACAAATTTGCACCTAACTGGGACTGTCTAAAGCATCTCTTCAATTCCAGCTCAATTAGAAAATACACTGGGTAATACCTGTTACTTATGAATGTAAATAAAAATTCAGAAGCTTCAAGTTTTGATAAAACTTAACTGTGGGAACTATTGCCATTGTCACTAGGTCTGACATAAAACACTGACATCTAGTTCAGGGTCATAATTTAATCAGCAGGTGTCAATTTAAAAATGCCAGTAACATTAAACACATCCAAGAACAGGAAAACCCAAGCTGCAAAGCACCATAGTGCACAACTGCATACACTGCATGTACAAAGTCAAGGACAATGAAAAAGCTGAGGCTGTACCTCCATCATTTCCAGCTTGTCAGGATAGGCGAGATCGCCTGGCGCAGGCTTGTAGCCAGTGATGTCAGTCTGAATGTAAATATGCGTCCTATAGACAAGACGCTCTTGTACATCTTCCAACATCTGCTTGACACCAGCTGCAAATGCACCCAGTTGTTCAGCTGACAAAGGTAAGAAAAGGCACAAACTTGTTAATTACAAAACAAGCTTATAGAAACACAAGTTTGAAGTATCACATATAGGACCATAAAAACCTGGCTTGCTGCAGATGGAGTCAGGCTATTTTTGGAACAGCGGCATGCAGACAAATTTGTGGCAAACAAGGAATTTACTGAACTCCATGCTGCAGTTGCTTTGGCTCCCCAGATTTTCATTAGGCTATGAAAATGCAACCTCATGCTGATGACATCAGATGCCTTGTTAGAATTAAGGGTTCTAATTATTTCAGACCTGGGTATGTTAAGTTGAATTTTGGTGGGAACAACAAATCAAGGTGGCTTTGGTCCTATCACAGTGGTGTGACGGTTGGGAGTTGATAAAAACAGATGAACCAAAGCAGCTCACATCAAACTTAAGAATTATTGTATCAACCCAAATTTAAGTAGTAGGAAGACACGTCTTGTGATAAGCCAAAAGATTAAGTCAGCAAGTTTTTGCTCCTTTTCAACAGTGCTACAATTATACTTCCAGGAAAGTGAACAATTCTTCATGATTACTGGCACAGCTTCAGCAACAAAGAGCTACACTGGGTGATACACCAGCTACCAAGGATGATTTCTGTTTATTGCCTGGTGCAATAAATACTGTGAAAGGATTCCATTATGCACGCGTCATACTATGAAATGAGACACCAAGTCAGCTCACTCCTGAGACTTTGAGCTCTGCACACTAACAAAACTCCAAAATCTACACTGCTATTTAACTCCTCTGCTGAAGTTACAGTTTCTAGTCTGGGAAACATGACATTAAGGAGAATTGAAAAAAACTCAATTTGCATTCCTTTGTTTTATCATCATTATGCAGAAAGCTCTACATGGATGATGCATTAGCAGGGCCAAGTGAATCAATTTGTTAATTTGAAAAGTTAATTTAAATCAACCCTGGTGCATGCATATGCACTGGGTAGATGCTTGCTAGCATTTGTACAATCTTGAGAAAATATGACTAACATCAGTACATTACTTTAAATGATGCTATGAACGGACCCGAGATACAGACCTTCACTATAAATGAAAAAGCATAATTAATTTTACACAAACGTCAAATACGAGGTTAAGATCCACTAGAAAGAAACAAGCATCTAGAATTTCTGACCATGCAATTAAATAATTTTATCAGTTAGGAAGACACTTAAAAACAATCATCTTCAATCTATGAGTTACCATTGTTCTGTACATGATCCTCAAGCATCTCATTTTTGAGAATACCACAGAGTTCAGAAAGTGTCTCTAAGTGAATGACATGGATGATCATCGGCCTCAGGACATCATACAATGAAAGACACAATTTCTCCAAGAGTTCACTATGAAGGAAAAATAAAGCAAAATACTTTCAAGATCCCCCAAAAGCAAAAGAAAATTTTATCACAAATATAGATTATTTTGTAGCAAAGATTTTTGAAAGGAAGGTGAGAAAACAAGTGTCATAGAAGACTTTAGACAAGACTGTTTAAAACATTAACCCACTATTTCCTACAAAGTAGGAAAAGTTTTCCTTTTAAAAGATGTGGCATACCAACTGCTTTAAAATGGTGTTACAGCTTTTAATTAATTTCAAAATAGAATTTTAAAAACCCAAATAAACCTAACAAAAAAACCTACATACACCGACCAAGAACTCAACCTGTCACAAAGGGAAGATGCTGCAACCTGGTTTACTTGGCTTCAGTGTAAAAAAATGCTCCTGCTGAGCTCAGAATCATAATCCAAATTTTCCCTTGAGAAAAGGCTCATCTGATTCCAACTACTCAACAGTGTATTAGAACCAGGTGCACACAGAGAGGAATGCAGGAGGAGAAACTTGGTAGTGTTTTCTCTAACAGCTACCAACATCTCAGAGCACACTTTCCAATCTAACTGAAGTTATAGTGACACACCAGAAATCCCACTTCAATTTATTTTTTTCTTTCATGTTCAAAGTGATGCATATCTTGGTTAAGACACGAACAGCACTCACTCTAGACATTTTTACCATTCTCAGTGCTCCTTCACTAATCACATATTAGGCACTAAAGCTATTGCCAGTAGTTGAAAATTCAAGTAATTTCCCAGTTAGAGTTGGAAATGTAAACACCAAGAACACTAAAGTTATCACAGTCTGATAAAGATACTGAGTTTATAGCACAATTTATTTTTTCTAATTCATGAAGAATGTCAACAGGACAAGGACACTTCAGTTCCTCGGACAGGAAACAAAAATGCTCATGAAAGAATACTCAGAAGAAATATGTTGAATGCCTCTTCATTTGCATCCTACAGCCCTATAAGCAACTTGATAAAATAGTAACTCTCCATGTTAAAAGCAGAAACAAAAGAGAAAGTTTCACCAGCCTTATTATTAAATACAATACTCAATCTCAGATCTCTACTCTTGGGTAGAATATTGGTAAGCTCTTATCTCTACACAGATACCTGGTAGTAATATCTCCAGAGCACCTTAGCACTGAGGAAAAGAAAATGAAGCTATGTATTATGCTAAGAGAAACCTAATAAAGTAGCTACTATTTGAAACATTTTTCTTAAAATATTTGTTTAGATGTAGGCAAAAAAAAAAAGGGAAGCAAGTTCTTAGGAAATGAAGTAATGACATTCCATCAAAATTCAAAAAATAATCAGCAGTCTATTCTCATTCTTGGTGTGAATAGCACTAATGACAAAATTTCTGGCTGAACAACATTTTACGCTGATTTCAATTAGGGATGTTTACTCCAGGATTTGGACTGAGGTAGCTAAACTGATTCTTAAGCAAATTTATTTCAGTCACCTCAAATTCTGAGCATGCCCCACACAAGGCCACAGTTCCTCAGAAAAGACTGGGCCTACTCTGGCACTGTGGTTTCTCTCTAGTCATCAGGCTTTATGCAGTTTCGGTTTTCCTTTAGCTTTGAAGGATGGGGAAGGTAGTGGGCAGCCTTTTTTTCAGGTTACAAACCTGTTCAACTCAAGCTGCACTCAATTTAAGACATTGCAACACTCAAAACCAGTGTCTTAGTTATATTAATAAGAATACACTTTAGTTAGGAATTTTATAGCAAGGGAACATGACCTACCCAAATTTCAAAATCAAGTATCATTACTAAAACATACCAGTAAACTGCAGCAGGGTCATAATCTATTCAATTGCTTTACCATTACAGGTAAAAACTGTAATGCTGTAAAAAACTTAACAATACTTTTACAATGCAATTACTGTGTGAAGCAACAACCTGTCCCTCTTTTAGGTTTAGGCAGAGGAGATTGAGACACTGCTCTCATCAGGCATCCACTACTCTGCCTTCTGTTCAGCCCAAATAGAGGCAACATGCAAATATTCCTTGACAGTAAGGGCAGCTCACTAAATCCTTCTGGAAAACTAGCTGGAGTTTATCAGCCTAATTTCAGACCGAAGCAAATGAAAGCATTTGTGCAACAGGCTGTGCAAAAGAGGCTGTACAAAAACAAGTGAGAGCTGTAGACTTCTATAGCTATTTTCAGAGTACCTGAGTATCTTTAACTCTTTCAGACTATCTACAGAGGATTTGCAAAGATTATTTAAGGAGAATGGGAACTATCAGCTTTGCTTGAAGAAAAAAGAAAACAGAAGAACATCAAATTCTGATGCTTAAAGTGATTAAGCTGGTTTTTTGTCTTGCTAGTTCTTACCAAACCACTTGAACACAGCCCTGTTTGCCATATAATACTGTCTGCTACATCACAACACACTAAATACAACATGCAGTAAAACAAAACCAGCATGTACCACCTACTCCAGTTTTGGTGTTGGTTTTGTGAAGAACTCATTGTAAAGCTGGTGTTCATCCTGGCATACATGGACCATAAAGGCACAACCACTTCGTACCTGTATTCACAGAAATACAAATACTTGATTATTAAATTATTTTCCTTGCATCAGTATCACAAGAGATATTACATGTATCATTATTATATATTATATATTGTGTTGTGATTATTACAGCTATGATTAAACTGAAGCTTTGTAAAATTCAAAAGTAATGAGATGAACTCTAAGACTATGCGCTGAAAAGATGTTACTAACCAAATAAAAGCTCACTGTACAACTTCTGTCCCTTTTTTGTGTCTGAAATTTAAGTAACCACATTTTATGCTTCTTTTCTATCCTCCCCCCTCTGTGAGGAGGGTGGAGTTTTTACAGAAATAAAACACGTATGGCTTGAAAATATTAGTAGAATGTTAATGATTCAAACTCACAGACAACAGTAAAAATTCTGCATGTAAATGATGGAATTAAGTAAGTTCATTTTACCTGGGGGAGAGGGGATTAAAACCTAACAAAATCCCACAAAACACATGACTACTTTACCTACCAGAGCACAATGATCTCTGTTATTCTGACTGGTTAATTCTGTAACAGTGCTAGCGATACTTGGACCAAGCAAAAGCTCCCGCTGGTCGAGGTAACACTGATGGATTTCATTGAGAACTTGCTGATACCTAGTCAAGAAATTAAAACAGTAACTGTATCCTGAAGATCATTTTCTAGCACACATAAAATGCATTCTAATACCCTCTTTAGGTCTATGTAATTTCAATTTTTAAAACTTTCTTTTAAACAAATAATGTGTTTAACAGTACTTAAACAAAAGTAAATATTTTCAAAATTTAAAACTGTTGAAGATAAATTATGTAGACATACTCACTCTGGCATTTTTTCAGATCTTTGCTCTACTTGTTCAATAAGAGTCTACTCAAAAAAAAAAGAGAAAGAAGTATTATCAGTAAATTACTTTTTTGTAGTAATTAGAAAAGAGTTCATAGTATTTTTCCATGGATACAATATGCAATCTTTGGACATTCACACTTGCACAATGTGCAATCCTTGCATTCACACTAATAAATTCAAGCCTCATTTTCATAACTTCCTTTTTAAAAGTTAGTTACCAGCTACTTACTCTGACTTTGGGAGCAGCTGCTCTGAATTTCACATAAAACAGCGTGAAGGCATTGTCAGAATTTGGCACAGCTGAAGGATCCTGAAAGAAGAGATGAGTAATTGGTTAAAAAGCAAAATACTATATTTGGCTTCTAGTATATAATGGCTGAGATAATAAGGCTCTAAAACAGGGTATTGGTTCTTTATGCTTATGCTTCCAGTAGAACAGCTCTTTGACACTTCCCACCAACAAAGGCATGCTGGTTTCAGAACTCAAACTCAGATGGAAGAACAAAACCCAACCCAAAAGTTTCATCCAACAGCCTCTACATGAAAAGGAACATTTTCAGTAATTATGACATTGTCCATTAGAGACAACAATTTTCTCTGGACCTGCCAGAGTAGTACTGATTGTTGGTCCTTAATATGTAGTACTAAAATGGAACAAACTTCCCTTTTAACTGCGGATCCCAAGGCAGAGAAGCTAAGTTTCAGCTTGTATTCAAGCTCCAACCAGAATATCAAGTCTTGAGGCAGCTCCCCCTACAGCTCCCCAGCCCAGCAGGGCAGACAGCTTGAACTCAGACCAATTCTAGCACTAACAAAGCAGACCAGAGACCCAATTTACACACCAAGCTTTCCTCCCCTTATCCCTACTGAAGTGAGAGAGAAGAGATGGTCTTCTTTTGAAACATGAGGGGGACAGGAAAACTCCACCATCCCCACCTCCTATTTTCACCCCCGTGAGCAACCTCATCATCCTTCTACAAACATACATCAAAACCTCCACTCACATGTGTGCATCACCAAAGAACATCCAGATCTCAGTCCCTTTCTAGTCCTGACGGTCTTGTTCTGTTACAAATAGGAAAACTCAACACTCGATCACAACTAAAAAACACTGGCTGCATTTCTAGCAGAAGCAGCCATTTGATGTTTCAAAGTATACAAAATATCCACAAAACCCCCGAGTACATGGGAAGGAAAAGGTCATATGACTCTTTTAAAGACATACCCTTCCTGACTTACTCCTAAGCAGCAATTCAAATCCAGAAATTAGGTTACACACTTCTTTCTGTAGACATGCTTATTATCAGAGATGTTCAATTTTGTTTAAATTCAGTTCAGTCAGGGCAATCCATTGGCATCAAACCAAGCTATGATACCTTTTTTTTAATAAAACCTAGTTTTGTACCAAACATGAAAAATGTTCAATGACACTTAACCAAGATCTTCACTCCAGGAGTACCCTTCCACAAGTTTCCACGAACACTGCCTAAAACTCCCTTCTTTTACGTGTGCCAGTTCTCAGTTTTAGCATCTTTCAGTTTCACTGATTATCCCTCAGGACACCAAGCTTGCCTGTAATAGAACTGAGCAAAAGGTAGACAACAATTCTTTGGAGAAAGAATCAAAGCACGTAGGAAGAGACATTCCTCTCTCCCTTCTGCTCTGCCAGAATATTGCAGCATGAGACTATCAACATTTTAATGAGACCAAAAAACCTCCCTGCTCACATTTATGCATAAATCTCACTGGAGTGAGGGGGAGTAAACACCTGGGACAGGGTGTCCCTTCCCTGGGACACTCTAGCATCACTGTCAACGTTTCAAAATGAAACAAAAAATACTGGCAAAACTAATAGGAACCTGGCACAGTTGTTATCTGCAGCTACACGAACCACTGCAGAATAAATGAACATTTACATGACCAAGAGCACCCAAGAATACTGACTGGAATGTAATACTGAAATGATCACTGCACAAACTCAGAGTTGTGCTTTACAATTACCATCCTATAACACCCAGCTCCTGTATACTTTTTTCAAGTATTCCCTTCAATCCCTCTCTGTCTCTGAAGTAATCCATCTCCAAAACAAAACACCACAGTACCTCTATTTCTCTTGTGTACCTTCCCCATTTGGCAACAGACCAACAGCCAGTTCAGAGCTCCAGTGCACACTCTGGTTCAGGATAGCAAACTGTCTGGCCATCTGGTGTCTCTAACACAGTCCTTCATCCATCCTTCACTAGCCTACTGCTCACCTACTTCAATTCACCAACTTCACCTCCTGCAATTTCCATCATCTTTTAATTATTACTACTTTTAAATCTTTTGGATCACTAGGTCTCTGTCATATTTGGCTGAGTATTGGACAACCTACAAAAACACCCTAGCACTGACCTATTTTCACAAAAATCTGCTGACACATCCCACCTTCAAAAAAATAAAGAGAACGGTTTGATGTTATAACAGACATTTCAGTACACCTCCACTTCTCATTTACTGATTCATCTTACCCTTTTCATTAACTGGGTTGTGAGGTTCTGTAGTGTAGTCACAGTGTATGTCTTGATAAGGTGCATAGCTTTAGAAAGGCATTGTTTAAACTTAGTCAAATATACAGGGTAGTCTTTAAAATTTGGCTGAAAGAAAGAAAAAAATCCATTTTAAATAGAAAAAATAAGAGTCAAAAATTTATCAAAACTTAAAACATTCACATAACTAGCTAGCTTGTATAAACTAAATGCAGTATTTTACAAAAATTAAGCAGAATAATAAGTATATTCAATAAAAATTTCCAAAGTTTATAAAGCACCATCCTTAACTTCTTCCTGTATTTGGCAGAGAAAATTTTTCATACGGGAAAAAAAAACATTAAAAAAGTATGAACACACAGTTGTGACAATTTAACTAAAATTAATACAGAATGACTTACATGTGATGAAATATATGCAATACAATCATCAAGCTTAGCCAGCATGGGAATGAATCCTTCACTGTTCACGGACAGCGTAGGGGAATTCAATTTCTTTGGAAAACAAGACAAAGCATCATTGTAAGGAACCTAAGTACACTACTGTTGGTGACTAAGTTCAAAAGACCAGTGCACTTTCATTTTCTAAGACTATTAACAATGAAATAATACTTACAGTGTTGATGTTTTCCAGCTCATTAAAGTAAGAAAGTTTCTGCTGGATGTTTTCAGCCAGGTCAACAAGTTCTGACTATTGAAGAAACAATAAATAAGAGAAAATCATCAACCTAGCAAGTAGCTTAAATACATATATACATGTGTGTATAAAAGTATTAAGCCTCCTTTTCAGCTCTCAGCACAAACCAGCGTTAAATAGCTCCAAGTAACTTGCAAGTAATTAAGTACAACAAAGGATGCAGAATACAGCAGTGCTCTCTTGCTCTCTTATCAGAGACTGATACATTATTCTCAGTAGTGTATTTAACATAAACTACAGGTTGCTCAGTATCCCACAGAAAATGTTGCATAGAAACAGCAGTGCTACCATCAGTATTACAGAGAATTGTAGAAATCCTGTATCTCAGGATTGGAATCTTAAAAACTTCTCTCTTATCCAGTCAGACTATGAAAAAAAATGTTCACTGTATCACTGTTGCAGCAGTTCATCAGGAAAAATAAAGTATCTGGGAAATCAGCTCCCAACTTTAAGGATCTTGCAGTAACCAGCTCAAAACACTTCTGCAAGTGATATGTGAATTATTTCTGCAAGTGAATTATTAATTCCAATACAGTTTGCACTTGTCAGACATCAGTTACAACAGCTGCCCTCAGCTAGCTTTCTTCATTAAGGCATACACTGACACATACTGAATATTTTACTGCAGAGCCTGACACCCCAGTTGCAAGTGAAACACACCCAAAAAATTAGGTCCAAAGCAAATGGACGGATTGTTACCACAGGTCACATGTCTTCCCAGCCCAAGAGAAAGAAACTTTCATTTAAGATGTCTTAGCAGTTCCCAGTAATCCTTCCATCAAACATTACCTGCTCTTTCAAAAGCTGTTCACAGGCCTCATGCAGTGTTCCTGTCTTTGTGGACACAAAAAGATACTGTTTTTGCAGCGACTCCAGGTGCTGAAGGGCACTATTCACATCATTCAAGATAGCATCACACTGCTCCTGAAAGCCAGACAAGTAATCCCTCATCTGTCTACAAAAAAGAGAATCAACAGATAACAGAAGTAAAATTTCCCTTCCTGTATTTGCAAATCCAGCTGCCTGCAGGGACACTGCCACCACTTTTCTCTCTCTAGGAACAAGAGATCACTTGCATCAAGCAAGAGTGCACAATAAGCAGATGTTTCATCACCTCAGAAATAACAGAGCTGAAGGGTCTGGAATAGCCACTCCATTTCCCTGATATTCCTTATAGCAAGCCTATGTAGAAAGCAGCAGCTTGCACCACAGCTGGTCTGGAGTGTGTCAATTCTGTCTAAATGGGCAGCACAAACACAGTGACTTCTGCAAGCAGCCAAATTCTACCTGCCTTGCTACCAATAACAGGGGTGTTAATTTGGGTCTCTTCTATATAATTTTCAGTTTCCATTTAGAAAATATTTTTTCTCTCCTGAAGTAGCTGAAATTATCTAGAGGATTCAAAACTTACTGCAAGGATTAAAAGAGGCTTTGATGAAACAGAGCCAGTGTCTAATATCACCAGATTTGTCTAAGGCTCAATGCAGACAAAAAACTCTAAATGATAACTAAATGTTATGTCAAGCATTCAGCTTGTCTAAAGCATATTAAAAAATAATTACTCTTGAATGTCAGCTAAAACTCCTGAGTTCTACTTTACCACTTACAAAGCTGCACATAAAACAATTCCCTGTATCCATGTGCAACAGGCAAAGAACTTATTTATTTTCCTCCTGCACCTTTGGCCTCCTGCAGACAGTAGCATACTGGCCAACCTACAAACCACTGTGCATCCACGGCACACCTGAGCACCTGTGTGCAACATGTGAACATGTCAACAGACACGTGCAAGCCTGCTACTCCTTTTAGGTTCTTAATGATCAGATCACAGGATCAGTATATGCCTCACCCTCTGCTTTTAAGAAAAGTCACGTCCTCAAATATCAGAGCAAAAGAGAAAGAAACAGCCCAAAGAAAAGCAGAGGAAAAACAGAAGAGGAAATACAGCAGCATCTCTTTGTGGCCAAGGGCAAGTTTGAGAAGTCTCAAAACAGAAGCCAGTTTCCATAAAAGCCACCAGCAGATCTAGCTAAGTCACTCAGCTGTATTTCAGACTCCCAAGGAGTAACTGTCGAAGTCAGTGGGAAGGGATTCTTCTGAGCCTGATGGGAAAGTCAGTTACACAAAAACAGATGAGAATGGCAAGACTCAAAACTGGATCTGAGCAAAGTGCCAAGGAATGCAGGGAATGCAGATACAGAATGACAACCATAGTCACTGGTGAGCCAAATGGTGAGAACAGAAATGACCTCCAGCCACATCTGCTTACACAGTCTTGTCCTCAGAGGATGCCATTCCAACAGCAGCAGCAATTGAAAATCATAGGAAAGCTCTTAGATTGCCCTTGTCTACAGCCCTGTCTGTAAGCCAAAACTAATTTTCATCTGTCTAAATATACTGGGCAGTTCAGAAGGAAACCTGTGTCCCCTTTAACTGCTCTGCCACCTGGGGAATGGCTTTTGGGAGTGAGGCACACAGCCTTGGAAAGCTTCAGCTGCTCCAACACATTCCCCCATTCCCTGCCAGCTGAATGTGAACACATGCTAACAATAATGGACAAGATGAAGTCCTTAAAGGGTGGAACTTTCTATAGTGAAAAGAACTGAGGAAGAGCACGTACCTATACTTGGCACCTTCATCTTGATCCATCTGTGTTTGCACCTGAGCAAACCAGGAGAAGAACTAGAAGAGATTTTATGGTGTGAACAATATAGATATCACATGCAATCAATTAAAAAAAATCAAATCTATGATCTATGAAATGAAGATGAGCTTTTGTTAAAAACAGAGCTGTTTCAGAATGCAGTTGTTAATCTAGGAAACCAATTCCTCACTGTGGGTCCCTTCCAACTGAAATACTCCATTCTATTCCTTTGCTGAGTTAAAATGGGAAAGATTGAATTTCATCTGGCTTTATTTGCACAAGAACAAGGGTATCACATTAGATAGTGGGGGTTCTTCAACTTCAAGAGCAACATCACTTTACTGAAGGGGTTCCTTATTCTCACATTAGATTCCACTCCAAATGCAAAAAGTACCTGTCACTTCAGAGCTATGACTTCAGTGATGTTTTCCCCCCAAGTTCCCCCTTATGCATATTGAAAACGGCCCAAAAGATTTAGCAAACCCACCAAAAGCTAGGTAGAGATACACAGAAACTAACATAATTCTCTGAAGATTACTGCATCCTGGAGGCCATTCGCTTACCTGCTGTGCTGTTTCAATTCTTTCATCCTCCATGCCTAGTGTTGCAAATCCCTTCAAAAGGACATCCTCTGTGGATTCTGGCACCGCAGCTGTCAGCAGAACAGGCAGCGACTGGGACGTCAGGCTGCACAAGTCCTCAATGGGAAGCTGCTCACAAAACACCACAAACTTCGGTCAGATACCTCACTAAGAATTCGTATGTGCAGCTCAACTATAAAGCAATCCAGAGCAGTAAGATGAGAAAATCACGGGCATCTACTTTTGAAGAAAAAAAATGCAAAGGACATTTTAGCTAGCAATATGATAATCACAGAATCATTAAGTTTAGAAAAAACCTCTGCGATCACTGAGTCCATTACACCAACAACTACAATATCCATACATTTACAAACATCACACAGGAACTGACAGGTTTTTTTGCCAGACATTCAAGGAAAATTCAAGACTGCTGCCATAATTCACTCAGAAGACAAAGAATAGCTCTGCTGAACAGGCATACTTTTTTAGCCACAATTACTTTGTTTAAGTGAGAAAAACATTGAAAAAATTAACTTGAAATAAATTGTAGTTAAGTATGACCAGAGACTATTAATTAGCCTATATGGAAGAAATTAATTCAAGAAAAAAAACATTATTATATACACTTAACTAATATAATACCCTCTTTAATTACATGATGATGAATTGTATGTTTTCTGAGAAAATCAGTAGGGTAAACCAGAAAACACTGCTTAACTACAAATTGGTATCTCTCTAGAAAATAACTCACTTAGTAAAATATTCCCTGCCTGGCAATATTAGTCTGACAAAAAAAGAACCATCAGGATTTCAACGGTTTGAGAAAAAACAGATTGCCATCCATTGTCCAACTTCCAGACACCTCTCCGCCCTGCCCCTCAAAACAGGGCTGACCCCAGCAGGGGAGCCAGGGTTTCTCTCATGTGTAGTACAGAGGGAAAGGTGAATCCATCAGCGCCCGTTGTTTCAGGACAGCTGAGACACCACTGTCCCAATTGCCTGAAGAGCTCAATGTCTTGGCTTTGCTGTTGTCCTCACTGGCAAATAGAGTACCTGTCTTGTTGCAAAGCTGGTTTAGATCCTTAAGAACATCCTCTGATAGCAGGATATCCTTCTACAATCACTTTGGATGCCTGCCAATATTTACTTTTTGCATACTGCTTACACAAAAAAAAAGAAACCAGGAAGGATTAAATTAAACAGGTGCATTTGAGGAAGGAATTGCTTTAAACTATCCTTTTTGCAGTTCTGAGCTTTCAGACACTTGCTGAGAGCAAGCTTTGTTGATTTTATGGCACTGTATCTTGCCCTACAATCCCATTCAAACACAAATCCTCTCCTGAAAAGTGCAGTTAGGAATGCCAGCATTGTGTTCCACCTCCTTTGCACACAAGGGAGTGTTCATAAATAATCACCTTGTCAGAGTTTGGAATTTTATACAGTGGGAGACCATGTCCTCTATGGTGCTGACAAATTATTATGCTTTTTACCCCTATTCCTAGCTTTCATCAGTTCGTTCGACAGCTTGCAGTTCGTACCAGGAAATAATGTTGGCAGCATTGCACTGGTGAGCAGCTATGTACTGGTAAGGATCAATTTAAGAGAACCAAAAGAATGAACTCCACGACTAAAGCTCCCAACTGCAAGAGGACAAACGCTGGTGGACTGAGGTTAGCAGCGAGGGCAAGCAGAGAAAGCCCGTGGACTCTCAGGGGGAAGCTCCCAGCGCTGCCAACAAACCCCTGCCAGCCAGGGCGGGCGGGCGGTATGAGGCTCCTCGGGAAGGCTCCCGGAAGAGGGGGGAGGCTGGGGACGCGGCTGTGGGCGCGACCCAGAACGCAAAACGCTGCTGAGCCCCCAAAGCCCGGGAGCAGCCGCGGCCCCGCAGGCCCAGCCTGTATGGGCCGACACCCTCGTCCGCCTGGCGACGTGGCACTGCGGCCGCTCCCGCCCTCGCTCCCACCTTCCGCCCCTCCGGGCCGGGCAGCGCCGCCGCCTCACCTCGGCAGGCACCGGTAGGTTCTCGGCCGCCGCTTTCAGCTCCAGCACCGAATCGGTCTGGCGGTCGCTGAGCGGCGCGGTGGGCTGCGGGCGGCGGTCCCAGAGACTGAGGCGGTCCCGCACGTCCCTGCCCGAGGGCGGCGGCTCCGCGGGCGGCGGCTCCAGCATGCTGC
>VZSE01003598.1:104916-129716 GCA_013398275.1 Promerops cafer | reverse complement strand
CCGCCCCTCCCGGTTTGACTCCAGCCCCGGTCCCGCCGCTCCCGGAGCGTTTCCAGGCCTAGCCCCGCTCCTCCCGGTGCGATTCCGACCCTGGCCCTGCCCCTCCCTGCCCGGTCCCGCCGCTCCCGGAGCGACTCCTGCCCTGGCCCCGCCCCCCGGCCCGGCCACACCCCTCTCGTCGCGGCCACGCCCCCTTAAGGAACGGAGACACGTGAAGGGTTGGATCGATGAGCTGTTATTGGTCCATGAGCTGTTATCGATCCATGGAACTGGCTATCGATCCATGGAACTGGTTATCGATCCCCGCGCTGTTATCGGTCCATGAACTGTTATCGATCCCCGCGCTGTTATCGATCCATGGAACTGGTTATCGATCCCCGCGCTGTTATCGATCCCTGGAACTGGTTATCGATCCATGGAACTGGTTATAGATCCATGGAACTGGTTATCGATCCCCGCGCTGTTATCGATCCATGGAACTGGTTATCGATCCCCGCGCTGGCTGTTGCCGCAGCACACGCGGAGCCCCCGGCCCGGCCCGGCCCGGCCCTCCCGGGGCACAGCTCAGTCCGGCCCCGGGCGTTCCCCGGTTCCCCGCTCCCGCCGCTGTCCCGCAGCAGCGCCCGGTCACTTCTTCTGGAGGAATTTCATTTTACTGCCTGCAGAGAAAAACCAGCATTAGGAGCTTTAGGCGGGGGTGGGCAGGCCCTGGCACAGGGTGCCCAGAGCAGCTGGGGCTGCCCCCGGACCCCTGGCAGTGCCCAAGGCCAGGCTGGACAGGGCTTGGAGCAGCCTGGGATAGCAGGAGGTGCCCCTGCCATGGCAGAACTGGTCCCTTCCCACCCAAATCATTGTGAGCTGGAGACACTCCAGGACTCATCAGGGTGAGGAACTTCAGGAGGAAAGCCACCCCTGGCCACCTCTGCCAGCAGACACAACTTCTGTGCCCTGGGCATGTCCTCAGCCAGGACCAAAGTTAAGGAACAAGCGCTCAGAGCAGCAACTCCCACAAACTTTATCTAAAGATACAAAAGCTTAAACAGAAAAATCGTACGCAGTGTTCAGTGTCCCCAGGTGCAGAAAGCAAAGAAGGAGCCTTCCTCTCCTTTGTAACAAATTAATTATTCAATAGCTACAACTAATTAAAAGAAAATTAATAGTAACAAAAGCAAGGGGTGTTCCTTTACCAAGACTGCGAAGGATTTTGTTCATTCCAGTTCGTTCCGTCTCTGGAATACTCTCCAAATACTCCAAGGCACGGACCTCAAAAAGGCCTAAAGCGAAAAAAAAAAATTGAAAAATTAAAAATCACTCACCAAATTAGTTACTCCACCTTTTAGCACGCGGTTAACAAGGTCACGAAAGGAAATCTTTTATGTGGTGCGTGTAAGCTGCAAGATCGAGGAGAAAGGAGAGAGACGCAGAAACTCTCTGCTTTATAAACTGAATTATACTGAGCAATTAGAAGGCTAAGTAATTAAGGGGCTATTCCACGTGACAGAACTCCAGCAGCAGAGGCGGGCGGCACCAAACTTCGCGAAGGGAGTCTGTGAAGCAGACTGGAAACACGAAGGTGACGCCAAGACACGAAACAAGAGGGTGGCGCCGGGGCTACCTCTGGCCAGGCTCTTGCTGAGCTCGCGGTCCTGGATGAAGCCCGCGAACATCTGGGTCTCCATGAAGCCGTGCAGGAAGCGGCGCACGGCGCGCGAGCCGTGGCTCTTGCGGAAGGGCTCGCGCTGGAACGCGCGCTGGCCCTGCTCCGTCACGCTCATGTGCAGCGAGTAGTGCCCCACGACCTCCACGAAGAACTGCACAAAAGCCTCCGAGACCAGCGAGTTCAGGCTCGTGTCACCTGTGGGGAGGACGTCTGTGACTTTGGTCGTTCCTCTCCTAAGGGAGGAGTGGCTTTTTCAGAGAGCTCAGGAGCTTTTTGCACCGGCTGTCCCAGACTAGGAGATTCCAGGGGATTGGTATCAAAGAAGTCTCAGCTCAAATATTCAATTTCCCAATGCCAACTTTCGTAGGTTCGCTTCTAAAGCTTTTCCAGAGCTTAAAGCATCCATGATTTCACTTTCCCTGTCAAACATCTGGTGTGTAATGAGCTGTCAAGCTCATAACAAGCTAACTTTAATTCTCTTCAAGAATCAGGCAAACTACAGAAGACAAACTCTCTGAAAAACAAACTTTATTTTTATGGAATTATATAATTTGATGGTGCCATTCTCTCAAGCCACTCAGAGCTTTTTAAGTTTCTCACACTTCCTTATCTGATGAATCATGTATAAAGCAGTTCAGCTTTTAAAATTATCAGCCAGATTACCCTCTAAAATACAGAAATTTGCTGCATTCTCTGAGAAAAGCATTGTCTCTGCCACTTAGAAAAAGACAATAAAATTCAAAGCATAGGAACTGGTGCAGTTGGCCCAAAGGAAACTACAGTTCTGCACACACTAATTGTGAGAAGAGGAACTGTCAGCACACCAAACTTCTCACACATTCACACGATGTTCTCAGCAAGATCACAGGGAAACAGCTAAAATGTCACTTTTTAGTGTTTATTTCAATTTGCTCATTTTTATCAACTTCATGGCAGAGATCTGCTAATGGGAAAACATTTTTCCATAGAGACTTTTCCACAGAAAGTACCTTGGGTGTCACTCTGCTCGTGTGACAGGATTTCACTCCGTTCTTCCAGGATTTGTACAAGTGCAGCCTGGAGTTTATGGGGCAGGATCTCATCCTCATCTGATACCTACAGACAGAAACAGCCAAGGGAGGACTTTTGTGTCACTCCCATCAGCAGGAGAACCAGGGGGTAGATTAGAAATATTCATAACATGCCTAAAGCAGTTAGAGGGGAGTTATTCTGTGATATATCTTAAGGGAGACAATATATTTATCTTGCAGCCACAGAAATGAAACACATTTGCTCAGCATGCCCCAAGTACGTTTTATTAGAGTCACACACACAGCTGGCCACCACACAGACTCAGGCTTATTTCACCAGTAAAAACCACAAAAACAATAAAAGTCTGTTGAGAAAATACGACAGGTCTCAATAATATGGTTTAAAAATTCCCCCAATCCTTTAATACCTTTCTCCAGTTGCAGGCTGCAATGCAAAACAGAACAGTGAGGCAAGGAAAAGGAGAAGCAAATATCCTGACCTAGTAATAAAATCCCCAGTATTTCTCTAGCTACTTGTCTGGGGATGCAGAAGCACTTTTGGGGAAGTTCAGCAGAACTGTGATGATTTGTTCCCTAGACTGTCACTCCAGGGAAAAACAACAACCCAAACCAACAAACGCCCCTCAGCTGGACGAGAGAGAAGAAAGTGCTGTACAGAACAGGGAGAGACAGACAAGAAGCAGCAGAGAATCTTGGGGATCTCCCTCACATAAGAAACCAAGTCACAGTTTTTAAACTCAGTTCAGACAAGCAGCACCTTCAGCTTTGCAGAGCTCTCCACCTCATGCAACCTCAGCCTTGCAACAAGGATTTGTAAGGCTGTTCCCTTCTCTGTCAGTTCAAAAGGATTACAAGGTATTTCTTCAGCCACTGGAGTCTCCATATGAACACCAGCTTCTCCTGATTTCTTTTCATTATTTTCTTTCATCAATGCCTTTTCCTGGCATAAACCCATGAGTTGCTGGTACTGTTATTTCACTCACCTCTTGCAAGAACTTGTCAGCACAAAGATCAACAATCAGAACCTGAGGAGACACAGAAAACACACTGACTCATAACCAGGTATAGAAAAAAAAAACACGTTTTTAATTTGTTTTTTAGATGTGGAACATTTTTTGAATAGGGCTGTCACACACAAAACACAAGTTCTGCACAGGTGCAGCCTGTCTCTGAGAACAGTGAATATTATTTATTTTTTATAACAGTGGAACATCCTGACATTTATCTGGCAAATTCACCAAGCGGCTCGGAGAAGTTTGAGAGTTTACACTCAGACAGAATCCAGAGATTATTCCAGAGAGGTCAACCTCATCCCACTGACATTGTCTGTGTCTCACATATCCTCACCTCTTCTATGGGCAGGTCCTGGAGCTGTGGCAGGGAGCAGGAGAGGATGCCAATGAGGAAGGGGGTCGGGGAGCACACGATGTCGATCATGGAAGCCGGCAGGACGGGGATGTAGGTGTGCTGCCAGGTGAAGGGGTAAAGTGTTGCCACTGCAGCATGCCCACACTTAGACAGGGTGCTGGAGAGGTGGGAGAAGCACAGGGAGGGTGGTCAGTGTCTCCTTCAGGACAGGCTGGAAGCGCTCAGGGCAGCTGTCTCTGGTGTACAGTCTGTGCCTCAGCAGAGGCCCCACAGCTGCTTCTGAACTCAGTTATGGGGAGCTAAAACCACCACCAACCCTGAGACTAAAGGCTAAAGAGGCAAAAAGGAAACACTGCCTTATCTCCTCTTGTGTGAACAGCATACTCCAAATTCTAGGCATGCACATGCTGTGTGGGGAGTGCAGAAGGTTTCCAAATGGAACTAACTGCAAAACTAGACAAGCTTGGGCACAGGACAGGTCCAAACACAGGAGAAACAATAATATCCAGTGATAGCATCCCTCAGAAAGAGCTACTCAGACTCATCTCTTACCTTAAGTTGTCAGCCACGAAGATGACCCTCCTTTCCAGCAGGAGAGAGGCAAAGACCCGGATGGTGTGGGAGACACTCAGGCACTGCAAGAGGCACTCAAAGTCAACGTGCTCCAGGCGGGAGTCCAAGGGGCGGCACAGCTCCATCACCTGAGAGGGCACAGACACAGAGGGGCTGGGGAGGACACCTGAGAGGGCACAGACACAGGGGGAGCAGCCCNCACCTGAGAGGGCACAGACACAGCGGGGCTGGGGAGGACACCTGAGAGGGCACAGACACAGGGGGGCTGGGGGAGGACACCTGAGAGGGCACAGACACAGGGGGAGCAGCCCAGAGCAGGGACCCTCAGCCTGCAGCAGAGGGGCCTGACATCAGAGCTCACTGCGGCTGCAGCTCCTCCTGAGGGGCAGGACCAGGCACAGGACCCAGGGAAGGGCTGGAGCTGTGTCAGGGAGGTTTCGGTTGCATTTTTAGTGCTGGGCACTGCCCAGGCTCCCCAGGGAATGGGCACGGCCCCAAGGCTGCCAGAGCTCCAGGAGAGTTTGGATAAAGCTCTCAGGGATGCACAGGAAGCTCTCAGGGTGGGATTTTGGGGTGCCCTGTGCAGGGCCAGGAGTTGGACTCAGTGATCCTTGTGGGTCCCTTCCAGCTCAGGATATTCTCTGAATCCATGATTCTGCATAGAATCCCATGACCCAGACAGCTGGCACGGGGCAGCACAGAGGAGTGCCCCAGAAGCTCTTCATTAGGAAGCAGGGAATCACTTCCACAGCAAACAGGTTTCTGGGACAGCCTCCCTTCCAACTTCAGGATGTTTTCTTCAGACTAATTATTTCCAGGCACCGCTGTGCAGTTTGCAAAGAGCCTCTGTGCCCCAGAGAGCCCCCAGAGAGCAGGCAGCTCACCCTGGCCTCCGTTACCTCATGCCCTGCTCCTGGCAGGAAGCTCCTGACGGTGATGGTGCGTCCCGGGGCGGGGAACGGCGCCTCCATCACGCTGCGCATGAAGGGGTGCACCAGGGCTGGGGACATCTCCCGCCTCTTCTCCACCTCATCCAGGATCTGCAGGGAAACACACGGGGCCTTGGGTCACTGCTGCTGCTGGCCAGAGGGGAGAATCCATCAGAGCATTCCCATGGAGAAGGCTCCAGCACAGACCCGCAGCCCACCTCGCTTGGGACCCCTGTGAAATTCATCTCAAACGTCTGAGCACCCAAACAGGAACAGCTTCCTGTGAGCTCAGCTCTCCAGTCTCCTGCTACTGGAAGGAAATGTCTTGTATGTAGTAATCAAATTCTCATTATTTAGAGGAGTTAAGAGGAGCAACACCCATCCCCCTTGCCAGAAACCTCCCTGAAACGCTGTTCCGGAAACTCTGTGCTCCAACAATCAGAACCATCTTTCATCAAAGCTTGTCCCTGTACTCTTCTGCAATAACTGTCCTTTTTCTGCAGCAGCTTTCCCCAGCATTCACCTCTTTATCTCCCCTCCTCATGGTGCTACAAAAAAACAGAGGAGATCCAACCCTGTCCCAAACTGATTTTCCATTTCCAGGTCACAGAAGAAGAGGATGAAGGGGCACCCTCAGGAACACCAGGTATTAGAAGGCCCTTCCTGGCAGTAATTGCTGAAGGATTTGTGGATTGGCTGACAGGCTCAGCACCAATATTTTATTTCCCTGCTCGAAGCAAAGACAGAGAGGAAGCACCACTCTCCTGGGGTGAGCTGCAATCACTAAGCCTGACAGAAGCATCCAGTTACCCTGTGGAGCCTGCAGGCTGTCAGGGCTCAAGGACCAGGCTGTGCCAGCTCACCTTGGAGAAGAGGTTGAAGCAGCCCAGGCGGCTCACGATGCAGTACACCTCGGGCAGGCGCTTCCCTTTCCCTTCTGGCTGAAAGGCAACAGCAACAGCTCTGCTGAGAACAGGGGGGCAAGAACAACCCAGCACCCACACTGCAGCTGATCTGCAGAACTCCTGCTGCTGCAGCCCCCCCTACACTTATGACTACGAAGGCTCTCAAGGAACACCCAGTTCCAGGAGCTGGTTCATGCCCAGAGCCCATTCCACTATTTCTGGGCACCACCGTGACCCTTCCCTCTGCACCCCAAGGGCTGGCACCACCACAGCAGCACAGCATGGGTAACCCACAAGGGGAAGCAGCCCTGAGTCACGTCCTGACAGTGCCCAGACAGTGCTCTCTGTACCCCCAGAGGTGCTCACCAGGAGCTTCCTGCAGTACCCGAACCAGCGGCTGCCGTCCTCCCCCGTCAGCACGAAGGAAAAGGTTTCACTGGGGAACCAAAGCAGAGTCGGGGTTGAATTCACCACACAGCTCAGGGGAGAGACTGACAAAGCACACAAACTCCTTCTGGTCATGCTGACAAGGGCCGAGGCACAATTACAAGGACTTTGGGATCTGTTCGGGGTAAAAACTTGCACCCCATGAGCTTTTCCATCTCTCCCCCTTCCCAGCTGCTCTCACTGAGCTTTTCCATCTCTCCCCCTTCCCAGCTGCTCTCACTCAGCTTTTCTAGCTCTTCTCCTCCCCAGCTGCTTCCCCATTCAGCCAAGGAGCAGCAGAAGCACTTCCAGCCCCAGGAGCTCGCCTTGCACAAATTCCTCCTCCTCACAGCAAAGGCAGCAGCAGCCCCCCAGCCCAGCTCCATGCCTCACCTTCCCTCCCACCACAGGGATTTCCTGGATCCTTTCCCCTTTTCCCCTGCTCTGGCTACAGCTCCTCTGGCACAGTCCAAAGCTTTCAGCATTGCCTGTCTCAGTCACAAGTATTCAAAACCAAGTCTTTACCTTTTAAGGTCTGAGGAAGGGAACCAGTCTTTGGGATCTGGAAAGCAGAATTTGGGAATGACCTTTAGCCTCTCTTCAGTATCCTTGGAAGGTCTGAAGGGATGTTCAGGCTGGAGGGGTAACAGATGCATTTGAAGTCACTGAAGTTGGTGCACAGCTGCAGCATTTGAAATACAGAAAGCATTTTCCTGACACTCCCAAAGGCTGACCCATCACACAGCTAATGCACAGGTACAGGAGAACATGTTCTGAGTTTTAGCAGATTCCCAGTTCCCTCTTGCATTTTTCCTGCTGATTGGACCTTTGTAAAATGGCCCAGCTTGGTAAGGATGGAGTAAAGATCTACAAGCATGGCTAAGTTTATTGGAAAATGAATGTAGAAATGACCCCCCAAATGATGGCTGGGTCAGCCTGCCTTGGTTCTACCCCTGGGAGATTTGGAAACACTAATAGGAACAGGAATGTGTTCAGCTTTTGATGTGCAGATCACTCACAACTGAAGTGCAAAAACTGTCCCTGAGTCACATGTTCCAGCCACACCACATGTGGGTTCAAATCAAATCCCTCAAGGACTTCAGGACACTTTCCATGCTCAAAACTGCCCAGAAAGGGCAAAAGAAAGGTGTTCAGATAAGCGTCTCCATAAGAAATGTAAGGAAATTTTACACATTTAAGTAGGAATGCCCCCAAGAAGTGGGAAGTTTATTGCAGAAAGTTGATTTCAGGCACTCAGCACAGCCAGGCTATTCCAGTGTCCCAAGCTGTGACAGCACAAAGTGTTAGGAAAACAGAACAGCATTTTCACAGAGTAACAGTTGTACAAAAGCTTAGATGTCCTTGGGCACACAGCCCAAAGCAGAGGGTGACAGCAGATTACTTGGAAGCAAAGCTAATATTAGAAGGGAGACACCCAATCTGACACACTGTCCCATCTAAAGTCACTCACCAAAACACTTTCATTTGAGCAGAGGATAAATAAACACTGAGAAAATATTTTTGTGTGTCAGTGCCTTTATAAAAGCCAGTAAAGAGCAGGAGGGGAACCCTGCAGTGCCCTTCCCAAAGGCAGTGGACAGACTGAGAGGCTGCACCAGGGGAAAGTCAAATCAGCTGCATTCCTTTCTTCCTCCCAACACTCTAAAGTTTGTACTTTTAGCAGGTATTACTTGGGTGTGTTCAGCTTTACCCACTAAATTAACACTACACTCTTTCTGGCTGTAGTTGCTTACTCATCTTGTGAACCCAAGGCAGTTACACACTTAAGACACTGGAGTTATTTGCACACAAATCCCTTAGGCAGCAGGAACTGGGGGACTGTGGGACCTGCTGGGGTCCCACACAACCTCCCTGAATGCATCTGGCATCTCCTCTATGTGGATAAATGCAGATTCCTCAATAATCCCTGGCCTTCTCCTGATGGCACAGCCAGAGCTCCTGGCTCTCTTCTGTTTTCAGTGGAAGGCAGCAGGTACGAGCCCAGACAGTGACAACTGAATATTCATCTCAATCTGGTACCACAGAAACACCAAGGCTCCATCTCAGCTTCCCAGCTCAGGACACTGAGCTATAATTCAGTCACACACTGGTTTTGTCACCCATTTGGGCTGAACACCTTATTTCAAAGGGCTTGGTTTAGCTTCAACTTCCACAGCTCTCCTGGTTTTGGGGGCTTGTACAAACAGCTCTGCCATTTTATTCTTCTTCTTCTTCGAAACAGTATAAATAAGCATAAAAGCCCTGGGATTCCAGTTCTGTGCACCACCAGTGCTTCACTCCTTGTTTATAAAGGACAGACTGCCAGGATGAGGCTCCTGCAGCTTTGGGCCAGAGCTCTGCACTCCCTCCTCTCCTTCAGCTGGTGTCAAATACCCCATGGCTTCATGGAATTTGAATTAAGCAGGAGCCCTCCTCGTTCAAAACAGACAATAAACTCATTATCAAGACACATCTTCAACAACCTCCTGACACTACACATCAGGTGTGTAACAGAGCAAGGTGCTTCACACCCCAAGCCCAGATCCCGACCAGTGCAGAAACACAGAGCTGAGCAGCTCCCTGGGCAGGTCCCACGCAGCTCCTACCTTGCTGGGGAACTGCTGGATGATGTGTGGTGTGTAGGTGGCCTCAGATGCCTTCTTGTGCAGGGACACCACCACGAAGAGCTCAAACAGGTGCTGCTCCTGGAGCTCGATGAGATCCCTCTCCAGGGTCTGGTAGTGCGGGTTCCTCTTGGAGGCCGAGCGCCTCAGGCACCTGTGGCGACCTGGGGAGAGGAATAAATCCCAACCCAGCCCCTGGCTGGCACTGCCACACACCTACAGGGCACAGAAGAGGACTCAGCATTGCCATCAGAGGGGGAAAAGGGATGGGTGGATTTGCCCAACATCCATGGGAGACGGGGCGCCTGTGTCAGCTCCTCATGCACAGAGCTGATCTTCCCCCAGGGAAAAAGTGACAGGAGGAGAGGAAACAACCTCAGATTCCACTGGAGGAGGTTTAGGTTGGATATTAGGGACAATTTCTTCACTGGAATGGTTGTTAAGCATTGGAGCAAGCTGCCCAGGGCAGTGGTGGAGTCACCATCCCTGGAGGTGTTTAAAAAATGTGTGGATGTGGCACTTGAGGATGTGGTTTAATGGTGAGCATGGTGGTGGTGCTGGGTTTGTGACTGGACTTGATGACCTTAGAGGGCTTTCCCAACCTTAACAATTCCAGATTCTGTGATTCAGACAAGGAGCACTGGCCTGCAAATCCAGAATCCTGCAAACCTGCAGCTCTGCAAATCCCCCCTGAACAGATACTGAAATTTCTCCTGCTGCCCTGATGTTCTTACACATCTCAGAGTGGCACAACGGGGCACCAGGGAGTGAAGCCCAGCTGCAGCAGGTCAGGAGCTGCCAGGGCTCAGGGAGCCACTCCAAATACCATGGGCACTCAGCAGAGGCAGCTCCCTGGCCAAGAAACCCAGGCTGGGCTGTCCTGACAGGCAGCACAGGCTCACAAGCACAGGCACAGCCCTCTGACATCAGGAATTCCTGTGGCCCAGGCACTGTGACACATTCTAGGCACTCTCAAACAGCTCTTCCATCAGGCAGTGACTCAATCACTATTTCTGCTGAGATTCTTCACTCTCCACTACACTCCTTAACATAAAGAAATGGAACTTCACTTTTCATTCCAAGTTAAAGTCTTTTGAATGTTTCCCTCCAAGTAAATGAAACACCTAAAATAATTCATGGAATCCTTGAATGGTTTGGGCTGAAGGGACCTCAAAGCTCATCCAGTGCCACCCCTGCCATGGCAGGGACACCTCCCACTGTCCCAGGCTGCTCCAAGCCCTGTCCAGCCTGGCCTTGGGCACTTCCAGGGATCCAGAGGCAGCCCCAGCTGCTCTGGGCAGCCTGTGCCAGATCCTTCTGCTTAATCTGCCTTCACATGGAAGCTAAAGCCAGCTAAAACCAAGTAGGTGTTTCAGGTCTGGACTTTGGTCTATGATCCAGCTCAGGACATTGGAACCAGACAAATACCCAGGTGAATTCTCCCCAGAGGAAAGGACATTTCCCAGCATTACATACAACAGAACCAAGGGAAGGAATCAGGAGGGAAAAAACCTCAACAGCAGCAGCAAAGGTGATCAGGAACAACCTCCCACAAGCCACGCTACCAACCCAAAAATGACTCTGCTTCTGGTGACTGGCAGATTGATGGCATTAAACCCGAGGCTGGTTTGTCACAGCAGCAGTTCCCAGACCTGGCCATGTGGCCTCTGAGAGGCTCCCTGTCCCTGTCTGAGCAGATCCCCACACGCCAGCTCATCCCACCAGGGCCTCAGCCAAGGGTGCAGCGCTGTGGGGACAGGACCAGCCCCTGTGATTCACTCACTCTTGGGCTGATCTTCCGTGTCGCTTTCATTCCCGCTGGTTTCACCTGAAACACACACGGTTTCCACTTATTAGCCACGCAGAAGGCAGATGGGCAACACCCAAAGTTGGGAAAGAGAGAGAACCTGAGACTCGTCAGATCAACATCCCTCAGGGCTGCCCACCAATCCTGCCCACAGCATCAGCCGAGGGCAGCTGGCAAATGTGTTACAGCAGCAAATTCCAAAAAGCAGAGCTGGCATCAAGCCAGTGCTGTCAGTGAATGACCTGCAGGGCAGCTGAACACGGGCAAAGAACACAAACCTGCTTGGCTGAGGCTGCTCTACAACTCAACAGAGCTGCTGGACAGAATAACTGTAAATAAAGACCCTACTATGGCTACACAATCAGAACAAGGCACACAGATGATGAGTGAAGTATCTCATGCCAAATGGTTTTCTGAGGAATTTTTGCTTTAATCTGCTTTTTTGAAAAAGCACTTTTAACCAGCAGCCCAGCTCTCCAGGCTCAGAATCTTCCCCTCGTTTCAGGGTTAAATTTGGGTTAGGCAAGTGTTCCTTGAGCTGAAAGCTCAGTTCCAGCCACGAGTGTGGGGTCTGCACTCCTGTGCCAGCATGAGGTGGCAGTGCCAGGCCAGGGGGCAGAGGAATTGTGCCACTCAAGGTGTTTAGAGCACACACATGGGTGCTGGAGACCCCAATACCTTTCACTGGAGCTGCTTCTCTCCCAGCAGGACTGAGCAGCTTCACCTTCTTCTTTCCACGCTTGGAATCAAAGATCTCCTGTATTTTTAGAACCAGCTGAAATCCAAAGCAGAAGCAGAGGTTAATGTGGGGGTCCAGAGAAGGGTCCAACAGGAGGGCAGCCCAAGAGCCACCACCCAGGACTTGGGGACAGCTGCCCAAATCCTGCAGGAACCCTGGCTCAGGGGCTGGAGCCCTCCTAGCCCAGCTCACTGGATAAAGAATGAGCACAGATTTCTGCTGCAGGAGAGGGATTCCTGTCAGCACAGCTCAAAGCTGACACCAGACTGTACAAGCATTCTGGAAACTGTCACACTTGCCTTCCCAAATAGAAGTGACAAACTGTCTGGCATCAGATCTCCATTTTCTGTGCAAAGGCACTTGCAAGAACATCTTACAAACCCTC
The DNA here is from genome assembly GCA_013398275.1 of Promerops cafer. Classification (NCBI taxonomy): domain Eukaryota; kingdom Metazoa; phylum Chordata; class Aves; order Passeriformes; family Nectariniidae; genus Promerops; species Promerops cafer. The sequence goes on along the minus strand of VZSE01003598.1, from coordinate 117,269 downwards.
CAGCACAGAGGACTCAGAACATGCTCCCCAGCATCCCAGCTCCTTCCAAGGAGAAAAAGCCCAGAAAAAGCTTTTTCTGGCCCTTCCAAGCCCAGAAAAAGCAGAGCTCTCTCACTGTAGCTTGGGGTTGGTTTTTGGGGTTGCTGCTGTAGTTGATGTCAGCTCAAGTCTCCTAAAGCACAGGCCCTGCCCCAGGTGTTTGCTGGAATGGGAGGATGATGCACTCAGAGGAACCTGCCCTAGTGCAAGGTGTCCCTGCCATGGGTGGAATGAGGTGGAATTTAAGGGCCTTCCCACCCAAACCATTCTGTGATTTTGCACAAATGAGGACAGACAGTGGGACAGAACAATGGGTCTGTGCTGCAGGACCACACACCTGCTCCACAGGAAGAAAAAAGCTGGGTAAAAGCACAGCCCAGTGCAGACTAAGCCACAGACATGACAGAAGGGTCAGCAGTTTGACACTCTGCTGGTGACCTTCCTTCCACTGGTCACAACAGCCTCAAAGCCAAAGTCCTGACACTTTCTGTGTCCCTGTCACAGCCTGCTCTCTGCTTTCCCCTCACCTGCCAGTGCCCCAGGGGCTCCTGACTCCCCACATCAAAGGCAGCTTTCCCTCCATGGGAAGAGGGATTTACCCTAAATGCAGGGAGCAGGTCAAGTTCATTCCTGCCTCAAGAATTCATTAAACTGAACACAGGAGGGTGGGGCCCAGCCATTTGTCATCACAAATACAGCATAAAAAGAAATATATTAAAGAGAACCTGTTTGTTCAGCTCAAGAGTTTAATCCCCAGATCAGCAAACCAGGCTTAGGCTCTCCTTTTCCAATGGATTTCTCCCCATTTTCTGCCTCAGCCAGCCCTCCCAGCACGAGGAGGCTGCAGGGAACAAACAGCCCACTGCAGAGAGCAGTGCTCCTCCTGCCAAATCTGCCTTCTTTCCCTTTTTATCCAGCCTTACCTAGGAGATCTTCATTTCTGTCCTGATTTTTGTGCAGCTGAGTCACCACCCTGGGTGTGTTTAAGGCAGCCATGTGTTTCTTAGGCAAAAGGTTTTGTCTTTTTAGACCCCAGTCCTTTTCTCAACCTCTCCAGCAATCTTGGCTCAATTCCTCATGAGCAAAGAGAGTAAAGTGCTCTTCCTGCATGTAAATTGTTACCAGATTTTTGGAATAGGTTTGCTATTGGAGAACATTTTATTTTCCCTCTCCAAATGAGAGATACTCTCCATCACAGCATTTTTATAATCTTGCCATCGCCTTCCTGATTTTCCAGACCTAGGGTTTGTTTAAAAACACAGACAGAAGTTACTTGATACTCCAAAGCACTTTAAAGGTTTGAAAAGTCCTTTGCAGCTCTCCAACTCTGTCTCACAGTCTTGTGCAATCTGAGCAAATACACATGATTTTCAGATGAAATAAAGATCTGCTGAAGTGAAATGATTTTACCACAGCAAAAATAAGTCCTTGCCACTACCACAACTGGAATTTGAGTCCCATGCACAAAGTGCCACCACAGTGGCAGCTGCAGCTGCCCTTCTACAGCACGTGGTGCCTTTTATCACAGAGGGATGTGAGCTGGTGACCAACACGAGGATCTAGAAACCTTCCCAAGGCACCAAAGGAGAGTCACAACAGTCCTCTGAGTGAAGGTGGATTAAAAGCCTTCCTCACCCCTCTGGCCTCAGCAGCATAATTGTCTCTGCAGCCAGGCAGGAGGGAGAAGGGACAGCTGTATGAAGGCTTTGTGAAATGCTCTTATCCCCGAGAGCTCCTCTGCACTTTAAACTGTGAAGGAGCTGTTCCTGATTCCAGAACTGCAGGCCAACATCCCAAGTAACCAAGAGCCCACAAGGATCCCACAGCTCAGGGCCTGCAGTGGAACACCAGGATCAGTCTGGGAAGTCACTGGGAGCAGGGGACACGTCCACACAGCTGCCCCTGTAGCTCTCCAAGAGCACAAACCCAGCACCATCCCACTCCATGGAAACACTGGGAACAAGGCTCAGGTGACAAAGCACGAGGGAGGGCTTGTGTTCACACACAGCCCTGACCCCCAGGTCAACACTGAGCACTCTGTCTGCCAATCCTGGCCAACAAAAACACCACTGTCCCAGCCAGAACTGGCACTCAGATCCCCAAACACCAGCCCTGCCACTTGGAGAGGGAATGGCTGGAGCAGCAGTGCCAAGCAGCAATCACCTGCCTGGCCCACAGCTCTGTGGCCACTTACAAAGCAGCAAGAGCTTGAAATGCCAGGCAAGAAGTGAAGTTTCACACTTGAATCTCACCCAGGGCAGGTTCTTTCTCCTGCTGGCAGCCTCCACTGCTTGGAACAGCTTCCACTCAGACAGAGTGACAGGCAGGGAGGTCTCCTTCCCCATCTTCCCTTGGAAACTTGTCTGGGAGGGCTTCAGCTCCAGCGTCTTGCGGCTGAGGAAGGGAGGTTTTGGGGGAGGCTGGAAGACAGAAGCAGAAGAGATAGTTAAGCATGAGCTCGAGCTTTGGTCCAAGGTCACAGGCAGAGGAGTCAGATTACAGCTGGTAAATCTGCTCTGCCAAGCTCTCCATCCCACCTCCCCACTCAAGCACCTCACCAAATCTCTCTTGTTTCTACTCTTTTGCTCCTCAGCAGCTTACCCAGCTGCCATGGCTGTTCATTATTTGCAGTATATATTATTTACATTAATAACAAGCAATAAAACAGTAAGGCAAACCAATGACTGGCAGGGTGGAATGTGAGGCTGGGGGTGAGCACAAACGAGGGCCCTTGTGAGAATGATTCTGCAAACATCTGACCCTTTAAGCCCCCCACCCTACCTTGGGAACCCTGCTGATGCTCCGGGGAGGGGGCAGCTTCCAGACAGATGGGACCTTCCACAGGGGCAAGGGCAGTGCTCTGATATCTTCATAAGGATTTTCTTTTGTAGGACCTGGAAAAAGCATTGGATGGGGGATTTATGAAAGGAGATAAAGCCCTGTAATTTTTGCCACGGATATAAGTGGGGAGAGCGTGCCAAGCTTTAACAGGGTCTGAGAGACCTGGTTGAAGTTGGGTGAGGTTCCCACCACATCCCTCTAACCCACTGCCTTCAACTTGGCAAACTGTACACGGACTCAGCAGAACAAAACACTTCTTCCCCTGCAGAGCAAGCAGCTCTATTGCAAAGCAGCTCATTTTGGCAGTGCTCATACTGATCTCTGTGCAACACTCAAGCCAAGCATTCCAAGAGCTAATAAAGAAATCAGTTTAGCACAGGCCAGCTCCAGTGACCTCCCATGACATCTGAAATCAGGCTGCTCATGTGCAGGTGTCACCAACACCAACACAGAACCCCAGATGGGGAAGACCTTAAAAGTCCCAGAGCTGGAAAGGGCCTCAACGCCTCCTCACCTTCACTCCTCCCACCCCAGCACAACTGCCACCCTCAAACACCGTGAGGAGCCCCAGAAGCACAGGCACATACAGATGATGTCCTCGTAGATGTTGTCTTCGGACTGAGTGTAGACCAGCCTGGATCCTGCAGTGCCATTTGTCTCCTCCCGAGCTCTCTGGGAGCCGCTGCCTGCCGGCCGCTTGCGGAAGCCCTGGATGTCCTCAAACTCAAAAGATTTCCTAGAGGAAAACCAGTGTAACTTCTCCTAAAGGCACCTGCTTGAGTTGCTGTCTGCAGTCCACACACAGTGTGGCCCTCCTTGGGACCATCCAGCACACGGATGCTCCACTCTGGACTCACATTTCCAAGGGTTGAGGTCTAACCCCAGGCAGCAGCTCAGCCCCTCACGCCCACCCCGTGGGATGGGGCAGGGAATCAGAGGGTAAAAGAGAGAAAACACGTGCATGGGTCGAGATGAAGACAGTTTGGAAGGTGAAGTGAAAGCTGCACAAGCAAGGAAAGCAAAACAAGGGATCCACTCCCTGTTTCCCTCGGCCTGCAGGTGCTCGGCCATGTCCAGGGGCTCCGTCATGTGCAACGTGACTTGGGAACACAAACTCCAAATGTTATCCCCTTCCTGCTTCTTCCCCAGTTTTTACTGCTGAGCAGAGCATCACAGGGTCTGGAACATCCTTGGGGTCAGCTGTCCCTGCTGTGTCCCCTCCCAGCTCTGTGGGAGCACAGCTCACACACTGCTGTGTTACCAATATTTCCATCACAACCCCAAAACACAGCACCACACAAGACACCAGGAAGAAAACTATCCCAGTCGAAGCCAGCACACCAAGTGAGTACTGCTCACTTACTCTGGGAGATTCACTGAGTAAGAAAGGGAGCTGAGGGCCCCATGGCCAAGCACACTCCAAGCAGGCATGGCCAGACCCATCCTGTCAGAGGCAAGAACCCAAACAATATTCTGCAGACTTGCAGCAGCTCACAACCAGGGCACTGCTTCCTACTGGCCCCTCCTACTCATGCTCAAGGTGTTCATGCATTTGTGGGCTGGCATTTCCATCCATTTGGCCACTATTTTGAAATTAGGGCACTGAGGTCACAGAGGAGCTGGCAGGGATTTAACCCATCTTCATCATCAAATCTGGGTTGTTGCTGCACACTTTGCCACAGTGGAAGGTTTCAGAACCTCAAGCCACATCTCTGCTGGTACTGTGCACACCAGTCTAGCACAGGCAGCTCACCTGTGAGCAGGGTTTGCATCAAGCCACCTCAGAAGGGTATGGAAAAGAGGGAAAACCAGCCAAAGCTACTGCAAGAGCAGTACCCACAGCCTCCAGCCTTAAGCAACAAGAGAATCTTTCCCTCCCAGAAAAGCCAAACACTCAGCAGCCACAGTGCCCCAAGAGAAAGCCACTCTACCATCCCCAAATTGCAGCTGAGGGCAAGCAGCAGGCAGGGAGCAGGCAGGTCTCTCCCTGGGGCCAGCATATCATCACTCCACTCTGTTCTAAGGTGTGGGCTGACTTCTGTTTGGAACCTGGAGCCTTCTTTGCAAGACTGTCAGCAGCAAAAGCAGGATACTTTCACCCAGGAACATCCCTTCCCCATGAAAAGAAGCATCATCACTAGCAGCACCTCCACAAGGACATCATTCCAAGCAAGCTGCTTAAACCCATCCAGAAAGTGATTTAAGGAAATGTTTCAGACATGAGAGGTGGATTACGTACCTCTGGGCTCTCCCTCTGATCCTCCTGCTGGCTATTTTCTTCTCAGGGTTGTTGGAGGATGACACCAAGTCCCTCCCACACTGCTTTTGCAGGGGAGCTTCCCTGGTGGCACTGGCATCTCTACAACCACCAGCACCCTTCTCTGCCAGGTAGCGGAAAGTCCTGCGGGGTTTGGGTGGTGGATCCGGAGCTGGCTCCTCCTCTTGCTCCTCAACCTCAGAGTAAATGTTTCCCAAGCTCCTCTCCGCCCTGCAGAGAGGGTCCACTCCTTTGATTTGCAGTTCTCTTTCCGTGGAGCCAGAGCTGCCTCGCTTCCTCTGGAGGTCCAAGGGAACAGGAGAGGCTCTGCCAGGCAGGAGGGGATCTGCTCTCCTCCACAGAGCTTGTGAGGTATAGAAGTTCCCCGGGGGCAGTGTCACCTCCGGGGCCAGGAAGCCTGCTTGCCCCTCTCCTTTCTGCTTGGCCCGGGAAGCTGGGCCACCAGAGTCCCCAGTCTGCCAGCAGCTCCGTGCATCTTCCCTGAAATCCAACCCCAGGCTCTTTGGATCCTTGGAGCCAGCCTTTCTGCCATTCTCTGTGCATTCTGCCTTCACTTTGGGCAGTGCATTGCAGCTGGGATCATACTGTACCCCAAAGTCCTTTGGCTGCTGCCTCTCCTTGCTGGGGCAGCCCCGTGTCCTGCCCTCCCACTGCGAGATCTTCTGCCTGATGTTGCGGCAGTGGCTGCGGGACAGGGTCTGCACGGCCGCGCGGGAGAAGCTGCTGTCCCCCGCCCCCGTGGGGTGCATGGCAGGGCCCAGAGTGCTCACACACCACCCATGTCCAGCCCTGGCCACGTCCTCCCGTGTCCTGCACACATCAAAGCTGGCACCGCATCCAACGTGCCCAGTGGTGTCACAGAGTCCGGGCTGGCTGCTCCGACCTGCGGGCAAAAACAAGAGCCATCAGCTGCACCCCAGCCATGCTCCCCACCCCACACTCCCAGCTGCTCCCTGGCAATTGCTGCAGAACATTCCTCCCCAAATCACATCCACCACGTGCTCAGACAGGCTTCCAGAGCTCGCTCCCCACAGGGGCTGTGTGTGCACACATCTCGGAGGGCGAGCAAAAGGGAGCCGAGGCTTCACCGGCTTAAAAAACAAACACAGCAGGCACGAAACACCCTCAGGGATCCCAAGCATCCAAACTCAAGGAAATTATTTAATGGCAGAGGAACACAGCAGCGTGGATCTCAGCCAGCCCTTCTGCAGGAGTGCAGCTCCTCCTGATGCTCAGGCAGTAGAGACAAAGCCCTGTGGCACCTGAGCTGCCCACTGAGCAGAGACACGGCAGGACACGAGGCACCAGGGCAGCTCTAGAGAAAAGGAACCACATCTGCTTCTCCAGAGAGGAGCTGCTGCTTCACACAGGACGAGAAGAGCTGTGGTGGCTGGGGAAGAGCCCGACTCTGGCAGTGCATCCTCCTCCCAGAAGTGCTCTCTTGCTCCACAACACAAGTGAAAACCTGCCTGGTGTTCTGTTTGTCAACACATGACCTAAATTTGCCATCCAAGAGACTGGAGGGCAGTGGTGCCCAGCCTGTGGCTTGCAGCCAGGGGAGTTTCAAAAGGCAGAAGAAACAGGTGAGTTCTCACCTCCAAGTGAAAAATCACCTCATGTTTAGATCAGCAAAGAAACACTGGCTTCTCCTACCCAAGCAGAGCCTGCACAAACAGGAGCTGTGCTCTTTGAGACTTCCCACACATGTAATCCAGGGGATACAGCACACATCCTCCAGATAATCCAGCAAGGAATGAAACCACCAGGGAGAGCTGGGGTGGCTGTACAGACCCAGCACCTGCAGTCCAGCATGGCCTCAGTACAGACATTTCATGTGTGGAATCCTCAGCCTCTGAGCCCTTTGGCTCTATCTGTAGCTCACAAGGCATCCCAATATCACCAGATATGCCAGCACAGGTGAAAACTCATCCTGGGCAGAAGACAGCAGCCCATAGGCTCTAACAAGCCCCATTCCTCCCTTTCTCTGGGCAATTATCCCATTTCAGAAGTTCCAACCCTCCAGCTGTATTTAACAACCTCCGTTTGCAGCAGGAGAGGAGTGCTCAGCTCAGGCCAGGGGCCACACTGGCTCTGGTAACATTCCCCTGGCACCAAGAAGTCTCCCTGCAAAAGGCAGGGAAAGAGCAGAATTCCACACTTGCACAAAAGCAGAGGATCCCTGCAGAAAGCAGCCACACCTGCTCCAGCTGGGACCAGGGGCCAGAGTCACACCAAGCCTGTGCTCAGGCTCCAGCTGACAGAGCCAGGCAGCTGCCACTGCCACCCCGGGCACGTGTCCTCCACAGCCACTGCCACCACACCCAGCCAGCACTGAGTCACCCCAGCCCAGCAGAGCCAGGGATGGGCAGCAAACCAAGCTGGGAGACAGAGGAGCTAAAACCTGCCTGGCAAGGGGTCATCCCACCCTCCAGGCTGGGTGTGGAGAGCCCCCACCACAGCAGACCCGTGCTCTGCCCACTGCTGGTACCACAGCCCAAATTCCAGGGCTCGGGGCTATCCCTGGAGCTGCTGATGTGCTCGGCAGAGGCATCTTCGGTGCAATTAAAAGCAAAGCACTGGCCTTGGCAGATCTACTTGACAGCACTAGGGAGAAAGCTCACTGGTCAAGAACATCCCAGGGCTCCCAGGCTGCTCTGGGATGGTTTAGGCACACATGGCACCAAGCCTTGGCTCTGCTGCGCTCTCGCCCTCTGCCAAAGCAGCACAGCTGCTGTGGGAAGCAGCTCCCTGTCTCCACAGCCTGGGTTCCTGCAGGCTGGAATTGCTCAGCCCATTGTCCCAGACAGCTGCTGGTAACCCTCTCACTCAGCAGTGAACGGGATCAGCTTGGACAATCTGGGTAAGCCCCAAGCTGGGGATATTTGCTCCATCATCAGCCCTCTGTCCCTCATCAGCATTCCAGCCTGTCCTCAGTGCTTCCGTAGCCACTGGGGACCCTCTTCCCGCAGCAGCGAGGGGCCCCTGCCCTCTCCTATAAATAGGCATTGTTGCCAAAACATCCTGAGCCAGAGCAGAGCCATCCTTCCTCGATGCGTGCCTGCAGAGCCCTGATTAGCAGACAGGAAAGCAGCTTTCCCTCTGCTGTGCCACTCTGCAGCACCAGCGCTCCAGGACGCTGCCCAGGACCCGGCTGGCAAAGGACAGGCTCTGCTGGGACAGCCAGGGAAAGCTCCAGCAGCCTCCCCAGCAGCCCAGCTTCACACCAGGATCCTCCAGGGCCTGCCAGCTCTTCAAGCACAGCACTGCTGGATGCAGGACTGGCACAGGGAGCGGCAGCCAAAGGGCTCCACTTGTGGAGCACAGCAGGGAAGCAGCCCAGCCCCTGCCCACAGCTGCTCTGGTCCCCGACAGCCCTGGCTGCTTTCTCCTCCAGATGCTCCAGCCGGGAGCTCCTCGGGGAGCAGCCTGGCGAAACAGCCGCAGAGAATCATGGAATATGCTTGGAAGGGAACCACAAGGTTCCATCATCTGCTCCAACTCCAGGCCCTGCACAGGACACTCCTGGAGCTCTGGCAGCCTCAGGGCCGTGCACATTCCCTGGGGAGCCTGCTCAGTGCCCCACCACCCTCTGGGGGAAGAACCTTTCCCTGACATCCAACATCACCCATGAGGACAAAGGACTGCACAGAGGAGGCTGAGGAGCCCTGCACAGCCTTCCAGGTGGGTCCATCCTTGCTGGGCAGCTCTGCTGGCTGCCAGCCCGCCCCACATCCTTCCTGCCACGCTGGGCAGGCTGCAACAAAAACTGCCTGTGCTGCAGCTTCCTCAGCCAGCCAGATCCACTTCTGCTTCCTCTTCTCAAGCCATGGCCGAAGTCAAGGCCTGATGCCCTCTGCCACTGCCCAGGTCCCTGCTCCCATGGTAAGGCACAACCAGGAGCTGAGAAACATGGAGGGGAAGCTCAGCCTTGGCCAGCACATGGAATCCCAGAATGGGTTGGGCTGGACTGGAAGGGACCTTAAAGCTCATCTCCTTCCACCCCCTGCCATGGGCAGGGACACTTTCCACTGTCCCATGTTGCTCCAAGCCCCTTCCAACCTGGCCTTGGACATGCAGGAATGGGATCCACAGTCGAGCACAAGCCTAAAGTTCTCCCTGCTCAGTGCTGCTCCCTGGACTCTCTTCCAAAATATCCATCCAAGGAGGAGAGGAATGCAGCTTTTCACCTGCCCAGGCTTGCTACCAAGAACCAGGCACTTAATCTCAGCTCATCACGTGAGCCCAGGCAAGGGTAGAGACTGATCTTTGGTGAAGAAAGAGCACACTGGGGTGGTGTGATCCCAGTTAAGTAACCCTTAAATGCAGTCCAGGACAGGCTAAAACACAGTTCAGGGACACAGAGCTGGCAGAGACCACCTGGGTCAGGCAGCCAGCACTTGTATCAAGTGCTATACAAATCATTCCTGTCACAGAATAACCAGACTTGTGACTGCCTCCATCCTGACCTCCCCTTCCAAACTCCTTCAGTGGCCCCAGTGTGCTTCCCAGTATTTCCAGAGAAGCCAAATTTATAATCCTTTCTGCATCAGGACTTAGAGGAAATCAGTGTAGTTAAGAATACTGAATTATTTCACCGGAAGCAGCAGTTTGGGGGAAAATTACATAATTTCCAGACAAAACATCACCCATTTCTGCCAAAAGACTGCCTCTCTGATCCACGCTGTTTGGAAGCTCCCAAAGCAGAAGAATAAGGCACGTTCACAGCACATGACAGGTAGCCCTGACTCTTTTTCCAGCCCTGAAAGCCAGAGAGCACACTACACATTTTCCAAGCAAAGCCTCGAGACAATTCCATTTCCTGAAACCACATTCCCAAGGAGAGAAAGCTGCCAGTGCTGTTCCAGAATAAATCCCTGCTAGTGCTGAGGTCAGCCCCCCCTCCAGCCGTGCTGCTGGAAGCCCCAGCACCCCGAGCACCCTGCAGCAGAGGCACAGAGAGAACAGAGGCACCGACACAGCACCTTACCTTGTCCTGCTCCTGGGAACACAAACACCACCTGGGCCAGCCCGTGCAGCTCTGAGGCAATCTCAGTCCTTTTGTGAAAGCTGTGCAGCCCTAAACCACCTCAGAGTCCTTGTCGCCAAGCCTCAGAAAGAGGCAGCCAAAGAAAAAGCAGTTTCTGGTCTTGTGCAGCCTAGGGAAGCTGGCAGCTCACTCCTGGATGGAAAGGACCCCTTCCAGAGCTCTCAGCTACTCCCATTCTGTTCCTCTCCAGAACAACCCTGAAGCTCCTCTGAACAGCTCTGCCATGCTGATGCCTCAAAGACATGGGCAGTACCAAACAAGCAGATTTTATATCAAAATAAGTAACTCTTCAGGAATGCAGTGTGCTTAGTCATTTCCATCTCGATACAAAGCTACTCTAACCACGAGGTATTAACTCCTTCCATGCTGCTGAGGAGCAGTTCTGCCTCATTAGATCCATGGCCACAGCCCCTGGACACAGAAAATGTGCTGCTAATCCTAATCCTAAAGGAAGTTAAGTCTGACCCTCATGGGTCCTAAGACTTTTCTACTGACTGTCCTTTTCTCAAGTGATGAAATTCAACTTCTTGAAAGCAAGTTTTTTCCTCAAGATACAAAAAAAACCCAAACCAGAGCACTTCCAACATGTAAGCCCTGAAGGCTGCTACACCAGAGGCCACATGGACAGAGCCCACAATGTACTATTTTTAAAGTCGTGGCTTTTTAACCTGACTCACAGTATCTGAATGCCCAGGGTAGCAATACTGACAACAGCAGTTGACTCAGCCCCTACACCCCGGGCTGGCTGCCAGCCCCAGGAATGCTGCAGCTGCACACAAGAACCGAGACACAAGCCGGGCACGGAGTTAAAAATCAGTCACAACTTATCCTGGAGCAGTCCCTTGGTGCCACCATCAGAGGTGAGATTCCAAAGGAAAGTCACAAAGCCTGTGTGGCTTTACATGGGCCACCCCAGACAGGCTGTGTGGGGCCACAACCAGCCACTCATTCCTCTGGGAATGTCTCAGCAGCACCGAGGCAGCTGCCCCAGGAGGTTCAAAGGGTGCAGACCAAGGCAGCACCAGAAAACCTCTCAGACACCATTCAGATAATGTGTTCCAGAGCTGCCCACTGAGTCACATCCCTATTATATTATTACAACTGGAAGACTGAGATAAAAATTTTGCCAAGCAGCAATGGACAGCACTAGGACTCAAGGTCACATCCAGGTCAGATCCTCCAGCCCCCAGTGCTCAAATACACATTTCCAGGGGCTGGTTTTCCTGTAGCTTCTCTTCTACTTTCCTTCCATCACTCGCTGATGCCAGTCCCAGCTGTGAGGAGGAATTGCTCCACCAGTGCCTGGGCTCTGTCACAGCCAGGTACCCTCTCAGCCAGGCCATGTCCAGCCACGGTCGCTGGAACAGAGGGGTGTGTGCACGCAGTGAACTGGGGAAGGCAGGGGGAGACTGGTCCAGCGTGCCCAAGGAGCTCTGTAACCACTCAGCCCCACGCACCTCAGTGCAACAAAGCACAAATGTGCAGTGAGACCTAAACCAGCACAGCCCAGCACTGCGTGAAACTTCTGTGTGGAAGCACAGCGTGGTGGGGGTGGGAGAGACCCCCTGGAGGTGTGACCTGCTCTGCTCAGACAGGGGCACCACAGCAGGACGGCTTTTGGATATCCCCGCGGGAGACACTCTGCAGCAGCCCTGGGCAGCCCCCGCTCCATCGCCCTCACCGGGAGAAGCGTTCCCCGCCGGCCCGCGGGGCCCTCCCGTGTGTCCGGCTGCGCCCATCACCGGACACCCCCGGCTGGTCCGCCCGCCACCCTCCCTGCAGCCAGGACGAGTGGGGGAGACGACCCCACCCCAACCCCGGCTCCCCTTGCGAGCTGAGTCTCCGCCGGGCAGCTGGAGCAGGCACCTGCTCCCTCCGGCCCGTCAGACACGGGGAAGATGCTGCACCGGCCGCTGCCCGCCTGTCCGCAGCCGGGACACGGAGACTCCTCGGGGCCCGCAGCCGCGAGCCCGGCCGCGACTGCGGGAAGCCCCAAACCCCCGGGCCACCCGCTCGCCCTCCCGGCGTAGCCCCCGCCCGGTCCCGCCGCCCCTCGCCCCGTCTCACCGCGGCCTCGGCCCGCTCCCGGCCCCGCTCCCGCAGGACGCTCCTGGCGCGCACGGAACCACCTCCCATTGGCTGCTGTAG
>VZSE01003598.1:83311-104736 GCA_013398275.1 Promerops cafer | reverse complement strand
CCGGCCCGGCCCCGGCCCCGGCGCCCCTCACAGTCCGGCACTGCCCCGGCCCCGCGGTCCGGCCCCCGCCTATTCGTTCTTCAGCTCCTCGGCGATGAGGTTGAGCTCGTAGCACCAGGTCTCGTAGCGATAGGCCACGCGGATCTGGGCCACGTTCGTCTTCCGTATGTCATTGCCGTCGGGCCCGTCTTCCTGGTAGTTTTCACCCAGGAACTTCACTTTCTCCTGCCAGAGGCAAAGACAGCGGTACCGACCTCAGAAGCCCCGCTGGCAGCGCCCGACAGAAGAGCTGGTCCCCATTCTCAGGCCGTGGGCAGGACCACCCCAGGACACACACCTCGTGGGACAGGACACACTGCAGGACACTCCCCACGTGGGACAGGACACCATCTTCATGGGACAGGACACACCTCATGGGGTATGAGACACTGCAGAACACCCAGCTTGCGGGACAGGACACACTGCAGGACGCACCCCTCATGGAACAGGACACCCCTCATGGGACAGGACACCCACCTTGTGGGACAGGACACACTGCAGGACACTCACCTCATGGGACAGGACACCTCTCATGGGACAGGACACTCACCTCGTGGGACAGGACACACTGCAGGACGCTCACCTCGTGGGACAGGACGCTCACCTCGTGGGACAGGACGCTCACCTCGTGGGACTGGACACATCTCATGGGACAGGACACATCTCATGGGACAGGACACTCACCTCGTGGGACAGGCCGCACTGCAGGACGCTGTTCCTGGCNCACCTCTCATGGGACAGGACACCCACATCTCATGGGACAGCACCCACCTCGTGGGACAGGACACTCACCTCGTGGGACAGGCCGCACTGCAGGACGCTGTTCCTGGCAATCTCACACATGTCACAGGTGCTGAGCTTGAACACCTGGGCAGCGATGGCGTACTCCTCCATGAGGGGCTCCTGCAGCACAGGGTTAGGGGTCAGCAGCCTCTGCCAGCACAGCCCGTGCTCTGCAGGGGCTGTCCCAGAGCTCACAGAACCACTGAATCATTGGGGCTGGAAAAGTTCTCCAGGATCAAGTCCAGCCTTCAACCAACACCCCCATGCCCACTAAACCACAAACCCACAAAGTGCCACATGTTCTCATTTTTTGAAAACTTCCAGGCACCACTGCCCTGGGCAGCCTGTTTAGATGCTTGAACCCTGTTTCAGTGAAGAAATGTTTCCTAATATCCTACCTGAACATCTACTGGTGGAGGGGGAGATGGCCCAGCATATGCTGGACCCTCTGCAAGTGCCACTGGCTTCCAGAAAACCCGAGGCCCACACAGTGCTCAGCTCACACTGTACCTTGGTGAAGTGAAACTGCATGGGGTCGTCTGTAGAAAGGGACACCATGAGCCCTTTCTGGTGGAAGTCAAGCAAGGGATTCTTGGCGTACTCCAGGAAGAGGCTGTTGTTGCTGAGTGGGGACATGGCAATGGGAATTCGGGCAAGGAAGTACAGGTACTGCAGCACTGGGCTCTGCAGAGATGAGTAGAGGTACCACGTTAGGGATAAGGTTGCTGCACCTTCCACCTCTCCAGGGTCACTCCTCAGATCAGGCCGGGTCCCAGCCAGGGAACTGTGTGCAAGGAGAGAGATGGGCCAGCCAGCAATCTGCTTCAGGCTAAGGAGCACAAGAGGCCAAGGAGCTGTCTGATACCCAACTCAGCTGGCTCCAGTGATAACAAACATATTCCGTGATGTGTCTGTGAGGCTAAACCCCCAAAATCTAATCCATTGCTGAGCCACAACCCCAAACATGCCTGGAGAAACCCATTCAACATCTGCCTGAAGCCGGGCTGTGTCAGTGTAAAGCAGAGGCACAGGCCAGCTATCTGGGGCAGCTGTGAGCACTTCTGCTCTGCCGTGCCTGGGCTGCTCCTGGCAGCCTGCCCCACGTACCTTCTTGAGGTTGAGCCCGTGGGAGATGTTATCAGCTGTCATGAAGGCTGCCAGCAGGTGCGTGAGGGCCCCGGCCTCGCCGCAGTGCGGGCGGAACAGGAACGTGTTCATCCCACGCTGCCTGGGCACAGGGAAGGAGCACTCAGAGCAGGCAAACAGCAGGGCTGGGTGGCTGGACTTGACTTCAGGCCCAGCTCTGCCCCTACCATGAGTCCCCAGGAATCAAGCTTGACCTAGAAGCACATTACTCCTTCTCTTTTGTCCTCTGTGTGTGCAAGAGATGCATCTCTGCAATCCCTAAACTTTCTCCCCAGTCCATCACACCTCCTACCAAGGGGTGTCTGGATTGCTCTGGCACGTGATGCTCCAAATACAGAGTGAGGAGAGCCCCACTTCTTCCACACCAGCAATCAAAGAACTGAGGCAAGTCACGAGGCAGCCCCTTGGCAGATCCCAGGCCTCACCTGCGCAGGTTGTTCAGCACCAGGATGTTGGCATACATGTAGTAGATGTAGTAGGTGTAGGATGGGTTCTTCGGGGAAGTCCACTCCTCTGGCTTTGGGCTTTTAGTGCTGAACATGTGTCCACTGTGCTTGGATTCATCATCCACGCTGTCAAAGCCTGTGATCTGCTTGGCAAGGGAACAAAAAAGGTGCATCTCACACTCCCCACCTCATCATGCCCAGGTGGGCTCGCTCTGCCCCACCACAGCTCACCAGAGCCCAGCTCTGCCCCTGTGTCCCCCAAGGGCAGGGTCAGGCGAGGCTGCAGACCTCTCTCCTCCCACCCCCCCAAGCACTGTCCAGGACTAGGAATAGAACTCACACCTCCCCAGGAGATGAGTGGACAGCGATTCCCACAGCAGCCAGCCCAAGGAGTCTGGCCCTCCCCGTGCTTCTGGCCACACCCCCCCTTCCCCAGCATGAGGCAGAGCCCACTGGCCCACTGATGCCATTTTCTGTGTCAGGGCCAATACCCCATTTCTTGTGCACAAACAGGAATGTGAGTTCTCCCACACCTGACAACATCACCAGGTGACACTCACGTGGCGTAGAAAGACACTCAGCTCTTTGTGGGCTTGGGGATTGACAGTTGCCTCAAACACAGGAACAAAGATATATTCCAGCATTTTCCCAAAGTGGGGGAGGAAATTCTTAGACCTGAACACATCACTGTGAGACAGGGATTAGTTGCTACCAGAGGGACAGCACGGCCCACTGTCCCCACAACCCTCTCAGGGATGAGGGACCTGTAAGGCACGGTGCTCCCTCAGCCCCGCAGCACGTACTAAATCCTGGGGACTTGGATCATCCACTTCATGTTGGGGGAATAGACCCGGTGGGTGGTGAACCACTTGGCCAGCTTGTCCCACTCCTCAGGCGACCGCCCGTAGATCGAGAGCCGGGGCTCTGTGTGCTGGTACTTGGCATCCTCCAGGTCAGAGCCAACCTCCTGCAAACCAGAGCACACCATGGCAAGGGAAGCCGCAGCAGCAGCACAGCTTCACCCTGTTCTCCTCCCCTCCCTCCATACCTTGATGATGGTAGCAAAATACTCGCCGTTGATGGCGTTCTCCGTCTTCAGGTAGAGGTCGCGCAGCTCGCTGGCCCCCACGGGGTTGTACTTGTCATTGAACTTGTCAAAGCGCTGGAATGTCTGCCGGCCCTGGAGCAGGGAGATCAGGCTCAAACACTGCCCTCACAGCTTGGCAGGGAGCAGGGACTGAGCCAAACCACCCAAAATGCCAAAGCCAGGGGCTGCTGCACCCTGACACAAATATTAATGCACACAAGTGTGGGTGCGCGGGGAAGGTAAAAGCCATGGGGGCAGGGGTGGCCCAAGAGTGATCTTACAGTGAATGTCCTACCACTTACAGCATGGACATCCAGGGAGTCCACTGTCAGGTCGTAGGGGTGCAGTTTGAGCTGCTGGAAGAGCTGTTTCAGGGTGAGCTGTTTGCCCTTGGCGTCATAGACCACACGGTCGGCATCCACGCAGTAGGATTTCTTGATGAAGCGCAGAAGGTGCTTCTGGTTCATGCAGGCTGCAGCATGGATGTGCGTGTCCACCTGGGGAAACAGAGGGACAGCTTCAAGCTGGGATGCTCAGGTGCCATCCCAGGGAGGTGAACAAACCCCTCAGGTGAGCACGTTGTGTGGGGAGCAGGGCTCAGCCCAGCGGGTGAATGCAGCCAGGGCACAACTTTGCCAAGAGCATCGAAGGCAGCACATTCCCACTCACAGGAGCAACGCTGCTGCTACAGACATGGACTCTAACATCCAGTTCCCAGGGAGGGGCAGGCACCATGACAGCTCGTCTCCAGGGTCCCTGGGGCTCTAAGCCTTGCCTTTTACCTTCCTGCAGTTGTAGAAGTCACGGTGGGGGTTGTTCTTCAGCTCCTTCATCTCCTCCATCTCATTGAGCATTTCATGCACTTGGAATTTGGATGAGAGGAACTTGAGGCGCCGGTGAGTGTAGGTCTTCCTGGTGAGAGCAAAGGGCAGAACAGTCACTGGGCTCCTCGCCCCTCGGCACGGGGGCACAGATTCCACCTGGGGTGGAGGAACTCACGCTGGCCAGCCCTGCTTCCCTGAGGTGCCTCCCCTAGCTCTGTTACAGCGCCCTGAAGAAAGGCTGGCCAGCTGGGAGCCTACCTGCAGGTCCTGTCTCCAGCCCCTGAGTGCTGCTGTGCTTAAGACCCAAGTCAAGAGGGCTGACAAGGGCCACTTGTGCAGCCAGGTGTGTCACTAGCGGGTTCCTCCCTCTGCCCAGGAAGGGGAGGGGGCTGCCCTGATCTCCCCCTGCCCACTGAGGCAGGACCTGGTGGGCTGAGCACTTACACAGGCCCCTGTGCAATCAGGACCAAGAGGAAGTTCATGTCGTCAATGAAGTGCTCGAGGCTGGGGTAGGGCAGGTCCTTTGGCTCATTTCTCTCAGCCGCTGCCTTGTCTGCGTAGACGTAAACTATCCCATCCTTCATCTGCACGTGGTATCCCAGGTCCTCAGGGAGGTTCCCACTGTCAAGGGGATCCTGTCCATCCTTCACTGGCGGGGTGAACACTGCAGCAAAAGGAGAATTCCATAAGGCTGCCAGCCCAAACCTCCCAGGCCTGCCTTGCTCCCCCACCCCACGCAGCGGGCAGGGACACCCCACCACTGTGACACCAAGGAGGGGGCCTGGGCAAGGGCCTTGCACGGCCCTTTCCTGAGCCCTGCCCCACGCTGAAGGCAGAGGAAGCCCCTGCCTGGGGTGCCTGGATGTACCTGGGCCAAGGTCACTTGGTTTCCAGGGCTCGCCCTCGACGGCGCGCAGGTACTGCGAGGGCGTCTTGGGGAACCTCTGCAGCGACTGCTGCATGTTCTTCTCCCGGATGCACAGCGCCCGGTACAGGCCTCTGCACACCACTTCAAAGTCTTCCACTGTCACCTGCAAGGGACGTGATGCTGAGGGCAACCACACAGCTGGAACACGGGTGTGTCCAAGAGACACCCTGGTGCACCCAGGCAGAGGGAGATTCTGGTCACGGCAAGATAAGTGTCAAAAAATGGTTCGGGCTGGAAGGGATCCTAAATCTCATCTTGTTCCAGCCCCTGCTGTGGGCAGGGACACATTCCACTATCCCACGGTGCTCCCAGCCCCATCCAACCTGGCCTTGGACACTTCCAGGAATGGGACAGCCACAGCTTCTCTGGGCACCCTGTGCCAGGGCACCCTCACAGGGAACAATTCCCTCCCAAATCCCAGCTAACCCTGCCCTCTGGCAATGGTAAGCCATTCCCCCTTGTCCTGTCACTACATGGTATTGTAAAAAGTCCCTCTCCAACTTTCTTGTCATATCATATAATCATATCATATCATATCTCATATATCTCATCATATCATATATCAAATCATAGCCTATCAGTGTCCCACTGCTCTGCCTGAGCAGGTGAGGAAGGGATGATGGGCAAAGACCCAGGCATGACAAAGGGAAGCTCCTGGTTCCAGAACCAGGGAATTCCGACGTCACCCCCTCTTGCATTCCTCACTGCAATCAGTAATTGACCCTGAAATGGAAGCCAGGCCTGAGCAAAACATTAAAGCTATTTTTGGAGCCTGGGCTGAAACTGAAGCAGGAACAACAACATGCACTAACCCTGTATGTCAATGATTTTTGATTTACTGCACAGACAAGTGTTTTGGGCAGTCAGAAGAGGCTGGAGTGGAGTAGGTTAGGAAACCAGCACTCCCAGCTAGGACAGCCACGGCAGGGGGAATGTGCTCAGTGCCTGAGCAGGGAGGGATTTCCAGATCCCCTCTGCTATGCAGCTCCAGGCTGAGCAACCTCCAGCAGGTTCTTTGAAGCAGCACAAATGTAATAGGAGGCTGAGGAGGGGAGAGAGGCAGGATTAGCACGGGATGTGATAACAGGCCTGGTCAACTGGCTCTGGGTGACCCTGCCCAGGGGCTTGGTGACTTCCCTCAGCCCTTCTGGGATGCTTGGATGTGCACAGACCTCAGACAGACAGAGCTGTGTGCAAGCAGAGAGGATGTGACAGAGTGAGCACAGCCTGCCCTGCCCGGCCCTCCCTGGAGAATCCCATGGGAATATGCAGCACCCCACAGCTCCTGCTGAGGAATTCAGCTCTGGATCGCCAGGGATGCAGCAGGGCACCCCCAGAGGCTCGTGAGGCAGGGACTGAGCTGGGAGAGACCCTCCCCACTGCAGCTGGTACAGACTCCTGGGTCACTGGGCACTGCTGAGGGACCGGCAGGGACCAGAGGGGTGGCCAGTATGCAGAGGAAGCAGCCATGAATCACCTACCCCAGAGGCATAATCCCCAGTGATCTGCACCCGCTGGAAGTCGGGCACAGTCTGGTACTGGGGGCAGGCGGAATTGGCCTCCTCAGTGAGAGCCGGGCTGGGTACCGGCCCCGGGGCCATGGGCGGTGCCACCACTGTCGTCTTCATGCGGATCAGCTTCTTCCTGCTGCGGAGGAAAGGCTCAGGCAAACAGCCCCGGTCCATGGGCACACCCAGGTGCAGGAGGGGCACTTCCACAGCCGTGTTCCAGCTGTGCACATCATGACCCAGCTCACTGGTGATTTCTGAGCACCTTAAATGGTGCTGCCAGAAGCAGAGGCCACAGCACACAAAATAGCCACAGGCTTTGGAAGCTGCATCTTTCCAGAGTCCCCAGGCTCCCTCCCCAACAGCTCAGTGGCCACTGCTGTGCTGACACGCAGGGAGCAGGCCAAGGGTGTCTTTCTGTCCAACAGTGGAAACAGTTGGAGAAGAAATCCTGGAGTACCTGACAGATGCCCTGGGATTATCAAGGATTTGCTCCACAGGTGTGGTGAGCTGTGCCCAAGGGCCTTGATTTACATCCCCCCGATTGCTCTGGCCGGGAGGTGCAGGCTGTGCTCCTCTCCTTGCCCAGGCTCCTGGGAACTCACCGCATTTCCACTGTGGCACTGGTCTCCTGGAGCATCATGTACAGGGTCATTTCCTGGCGGGAGATGGGGCAGATCTCTTCCACATCAAAAGGAGAGATCTCCCCCCTGACCTCCTCATCCTTCACCTCGGAGGCAAAGACCTTCTCGGCGAAGGAGCGCAGGGACTCGTCCATCTCTGCAAAGAGGAGTTCAGTGTCCCACGGGGAGGTGATTCCCAGCCCCTGGAACAGGCAGGTGCCCCTTGCAGGCATCTCCGTGCTCAGCTGCCATTTCCCTGTGGTCCCCCTAGAGAAGACTCTGAGCCACCTCCCAAATTTGCAGCAAGGCTGGGCCACACCTGGTGGGCTGGAGACATACCTTGATACCCCCAGTACAGCAGGAAAAGTAAATACAGTCCAAGAATGCTGCCAAAAGGCCCAGAGAGAAGCAGGTCCTTGGGAAGGGCAGTTATGGGAGCATGCATTGGGAGGAGGAGGGGAAAGTTGGCAGAGCCCCTACAGCTCCAGGGAGCCCAAAATCCACTTGCTGCAGTCAGGGGGAGACAGAGCTATGGATGGGGGCAGAGCTGGCAGCCCAAGCACTCAGCTCCCACCATCCCAGGGCAGCCCCAGCTGGGCACTCCCAGCCCACCACGTGCATCGTGCTGCAGAGGTGCCAGAGCCACCACTGACACAAGACTGGCTGGGGCTTTATGGAGGAGGACAAGGAAGGTTAAAAAGCCCTTCCACTGCCAGTGAAACACCATAAAACAAGAACCCAAGCATTCTGCTGGCAGCAGCTCCCAGAAGCAGATGTTTGCATGGCAGCACAGGGCCACTGACAGTCGGTTTTGGCAGCTTGACACAAAGCAAGGTGAGGATCAGTGCCCAAGGATGGACCTCACCATCGAGTGTCACACAGGACTTGGTCACAGATGAGGACCAAAGCAGAACAGAGGGTTCTCAACAGCACTCAGGGTACCAGAATTATATTTAACAAATTGCATATTTTGGTGCTTTATCAGAGGACCAAAAGGTGGGACCATTCTGTGTAACTGGAATTTTTCTGGCAGAGCTGGCACTGCCAGGAAATAGCATTTCCCCAGCTGCTGAAGGATCACCATGATCATGATCTCCATGATCTGCATGGTCTCCATGATCTGCATGATCTCCATGATCTGCATGATCATGTAACTGCTGCTTGGTTCCAGTGATCATGTCTAGGCAGTAACACAGCAGAGCACAGAGAAACCCAGCAATACTCACGTTTGTGTTCTGCTGTTTGAGATAAAACAGAGACAAAATAAAAGCTGTTGTGATCAGCCCCTCAAAATCTGAGCCTTTTTGCCTTGTCACCTCATCAGTCTTTAA
This sequence comes from Promerops cafer, assembly GCA_013398275.1. Lineage (NCBI taxonomy): Eukaryota > Metazoa > Chordata > Aves > Passeriformes > Nectariniidae > Promerops > Promerops cafer. The sequence continues at coordinate 96,021 of VZSE01003598.1, read as the reverse complement.
AAAGGGATTAGCAAAGTACAAGTTTAGCCAAAGCCTTCCACACCTTCCACTATACAAGAATCATAGAATCCTAGAATGGTTTGAGTTGGAAGGGACCTTAAAGCTCATCTGATGGGCAGGGACACCTTCCACTGTCCCAGGTTGCTCCCAGCCCCATCCAACCTGGCCTTGGACACTTCCAGGGATCCAGGGGCAGCCACAGCTGCTCTGGGCACCCTCAGGTGCCAGGGCCTGCCCACCCTCACAGGGAGGAATTCCTTCCCAATATCCCATCTAAACCCACCCTCCTTTGGCTTAAAACCATTCCCCCTTGTCCTGTCATTCCCTGCCCTCGTGAGAAGTCTCTCCAGCCTTCTTGTAGCCCCTTTAGGTACTGGAAGGAAAAGGCAGAGAAGAAGTTGTCACTTTGAGGTACATAAAGAGGGAAGTTCTGCATTGCCTGTCCCATGACAGAGCCTCAGTGATGCCTCAGTGTGGAGCCCAAACCCCAGTGCAGGTCCATCCACCCCAGTGTGGCTGTGGCACAGCCTCTGCCTGGCACAGTCCCTGCTTTCCCTGCATGCCCAGGGTGGAGAACCCAGATTCTCTCGACCCCAGATCCTCCCACTCGGCGCCCCCGGAGCCTGGCAGGCACCAGCGCTGTGCTGGAGGGGCTCTCCCTGCACCTGCAGGGGTGCAGCAGGGACCCAGGGAGGGCAGCACAGCTTTCTCCTGCTGACCAGGCCAGCAGATATTCCAGAGCACCAGGCTTTGCCATTTTTTACCCCTGACTGGCCCTCCTCTGTGGCCCTCAGGGTGGGTGGTCATTTCAGAGATGCCGAGTGCCATCCCCCTGTGGTCACGGCTCCCCTTATTCCCCACGGGATCAGAGAGCTGAGACACTGCACTCCCACAGCCCCTCCCTGCTGCTCAGAGAGGGTGGCAGCAGCATTCTGAGGGTGCAGCCCCTGCCCTTTGCATCTGACCCAGCAGTTGAGGCTGCAGCTCTGGCATCCCAGCTGCTGACTCCCCAAAGCCCAGCCTGCGGAACACGCGCTCCGGAATCCCAACTCCACGTATCCATTTGCCAACAAAGCATCCCAGAAATGTTTCGTTTGACCTTTCACCTCTTTAGTGCATGGAAATTACACTCAGGAAGGTTCACAACCTCCCACTGATGGTGCAGGGCCAGGCTTTAACACCAACTTCATGTGCTAGGACAGTGTTTCTCACACCACAGCCCTGCGATTCCAAACACGCTCCTATCAGGGCTGTTTGGTGCTGTTGTCACTCAGGGCTCTGCAGTCACCTGCCACGTGTCCCTCTGCACTGTCCTGCAGAGCCTGGCTGGCCCTGCTCCTGCTGCCCAGCTCCTGCTCCCATCCCCTCGGGGCTGCAGCTCCCCACATCTGAGCTTCACCAGGCTGACCAGAGACTCCTGAAATCCCTCTGAGCCCTTCCACAGGGATTTAATGATGTCATTACAGGACACATTACACTGCAGGAGAGAGAATATTTTCCTTCAGTACAAGCAGAGCTAGATTTAAACAATAACACAGTTTCTTTACTGCACTATCCAAAAACGTCTCCAAGCAGGAAGAAAAATGCCCAAAGGCCCCAGTGAGGTCCCCTGGACACCACACATCCAAATCTCCGAGGCTGTGGGCCTGGAACCTGCCCTGTGGCTCCTTGGCTCACACTTGGCTTTCAGACCTACCTGGAATTCTCACCCGGGACATCACAGCAGCGTTTGCAGAGCCTCAGTAACACCCCAGAGTCCCCGAGCACAAGGGGCCAAGTGACTGCCTGGCAGCCCAACACCAGTTTTACTGCTTTCCCTTCCCTGTAATCAGACTCTCCCACTCTAAAAGGAGAGTGGAGATCAACTCTGGGACTATTTAAAGTGCAGCCACTAGCACTTGCACTGAAACAGGTGAAAGCAGGGCTCAAACTAATTAATCTTTTTTTTTAAGTCAGGTTTGCATTTTACATTTTGTGAAGTGTCACCTGGTGTCTGGCCAGATTTCTGCTTCCCAGGGCAGCTGCACCTTTTTTAATGTGGTCTGTGGAATTCAGTCTTTTAAGAGAGACTAAACCTGATGCCTTCTGTGCTGAACCAAAGGTTTAAAGGAAATTCCCAGTCAGAACAGGGGCTGTGGATAGGTACAAACCATGTGCTCTCACCTGAGCTGTTCAGAGATTTTTCCTGAGGGAGGGATCTGTTTGAAAGCCTGGATTTTACCAACAGGGTTGCCCAGATGTCCTCACTTCTTCACAGCTGAATCCAACAAATAAAAGGAAGGTGCAAGGAGTCACAGCTTGTTCCTGAGCTTTTCAGGAGCTGCCTTTTTCAAGCTTTGTGTCATAATGTTGGTCTGACAATCAGTTCTGTACGTGGAGAGCCACAACCAAGGTGTATCTGACAGAGAGCAGCTCTCAGTCAAGCCCAAGGTGGGTCAGGGAATTCCTGCCTTAAGCTTGGGTCTGGCAGAGAAGCTCTCAGGTTGGGAGGCACCTCCTGGCTTCATCTGAAGCAGTTTTTTTCCAGCATATTGGCTTTGAGGGCTGTACCCTCCTTTAGGGTGTCCTCAAACCTTCTTCAGGTCTCACCTGCAGTGAAGAGCAAGGCCAGAATTTGTTGTGTCCTGCAAGTTGCCAGGATAACTCTGAGCTTCTGGTTCAGATTCCTGGTGGGAAGTGGTGAAACTGAAGAGGTCAGGAGGATAAAGTAGTTTTGATGGGAAACAGAGTCTTTCCCTGTTTGTTTGTGCCTCGATTCTTGCTGGTGTTGAAAAACTGCCCTGGAACAGGACAAAACATTTGGGCACAGTCTGGCTCTGGTTTAAAGGGTGGCTTTGGTCTGAGCATGGAAGGGAGCAGAAAAACCACCTGGAACAGACACCATTATTTGGAATTGTATGTGCATCCAAGGGATTCCTGTGCTGTGTTTTGCAGGAACACCTATGGAAAGCTCTTGTCCAAGAAGAAGGCTGGAATAGGTGAGAGAGTCACCTGCACAAATGAAATAAAACACAGAGCTGGAAATAACAAGCCATGGATTTTGTCTGTAGGAGCACAGGAATCTCTTCAGTGAAGTGAGGTGAGCTGAGACCTGGCACAGCTTCTCCAGCTGAGATAATTTCCACAGCATCCAGAAACACTCTGGAAGAGATGTGCCCAGTATTTGATGGGCACAACATCAAAACAAGCTGGGTGACAACTGAGAAGTTCTCCAGAATTTAGGGAATTTTACTCCCACTTCCCTGTCATCCCCCAAGAACATAAATTTCCCTCCCTCCAACCTGCAGAGGTGCAGCACCAGGGCCAAGTTGGAATGCTGGTGCAGCTTTGGTCTCCCTTTCATGCTGATAAAATCTTCAGGTTCTGAATTCTTTTTGCTCTCACCCATCCCCAAGTTTGAGTCTCCACACCACATTATTGTTTAACTGTTTCACTCAAGGTCCATAAAAATCTGTCTCCTGCTTGTTTGCTCTCCCACGAGGACTATATCTGCCCTTAACCCTCCCTGGGCTCTTGGGATTCACATCTGAAACCAAAAATAACCTTTAGGGTACAGAGGTCATCTTCCTCAAGAGAAGACTCTTGATCGTCTCTTGATCCCTCAGCTTTTTTAATCACAGGGTCAGCTTGGGTGGGCTCATGGTGGAAATCTGAGTAAAGCCTGGGCATGCTGTGCTAAAGTTAGATCCAGGGCCTGTGCAAACTCAAGAACTGACACAAACAGCCTGTCTTCCCACTCTTTTTCAGCTGGAAAGTGAGTGATTCACACCCAGAGGCTTTGGAGTGCCTCTAAACCCCCCCCAGTTTCACCTCTGAGCTGCCCTCCTTCCACCCAGGTCCAGCCAAGGGAAAGGGGTTGGATGTGCCAGAAATCTGGCAGCAGCTTGGGCTTGAGCAGGATCTTCCTCCAGCTTGCCTGGCCTTGCATCCACAGAGGCCATGGGGCAAGCTCTGCCAGCAAATGGTTTAAATTCCTGCAGAGGAGGAGTATGAGCAGAGAGGGGATAACGTGGATCTCACCAGGGCATCCTGCCTGTGCTGGGCCTTCCATCGACTCCCCCAGCACGGGGGGAACCCTCAGCAAATTCTCCTGTGCCCACCTTGCTCTCAGTCCTCCCCTGCACAGACCCCCGGGGCTGCTGCAATCAGCCTCTGTTCCAGGGCACAGCCAAAACCAGTTCCTCAGCTGGAGCTGGTTTGGAGGTCCAGGCTGGTGCAGGGAACAAACCCACTGCAGGGAAACCCTCGGGTTCTTAGCACCCACCCCAGCTCAGGGTGTGAGCCCTCGGGGCAGGCTGGAGCTACAGTGGCAGGAGCTGTGTGCCCCTGTTCCTGGGGGTCTGCTTTAAAATTCCTGGCACAAAACCCAGCTTGGACTCCAGGGTTCAGATGCCTGACACAACATCTGAGGAGAAATACCCTTGAAGCAATTCACTGACTGTGTGGTCTGACACAATTTGCCTTCTTGCAGTATTTTAGAAGTATTTTAGAAGACTGAATCAAGCAATTTAAAAGCCTAACAGAGCACGATTTGGGCACAGCAGTAATTTAATAGCTGGTTTTGCCATTGGAATATCAAGTAAAGAAGCTTCCCTCTCAATTTTTTATATAAGTCAGCACTAGGGGCCCCACTGCAAACAGAGATTCGGCAGCAGCAAGATGCAGATTGGTGAAGTCATTAAAACTGGACTCTGGACCAAGCCTGAGGCAGTCTCAAGGCCACTCTCCCTGCTCATTGATGCTCTAGGGCACGTCTGTGATAGAGCTGACCCTGCCCCGTGACAGAATGGAGTCAATCCCACCCCACAGACAAAGCAGAGGGCACTGTGATAAACCTCCTGTAACCCACTCGAGCATCCCGTGCCCAGAACCCAAAGAAAACAACCAAAGAATTCAAAGTTTATTCTTTAAAAAAAGTTATTTAAGAAGCAAAATAATTTACTTCAACTCAAACCAAGAGAGATGCATTATTGAAAGCAAATAATTAAACAAAGTAACAACAAATTAGCCCTTGGGTTAAAAGTCCAGATCCCAACATTTCCCGACCATCCTGAGGGTTACACACAGGCAGACTCTCCAGGTTTGGGGTTTTTGAGGAGCACAGACAGGTCAGAATGTGACTCAAACTTCCACTGCTCTCCTTCCCCCACAGGCCTGAGGCTGCCTGAAATCCAATTTTAAGTCTGAGCTGTACTAAAAATGATGGCAGCTTAAACACCCAGGTTAAAATCCAAAGTCCTAGCAAGGACAAGGACAGAATCTGAGCAGTTGTTTGAACAAGGCCACGGAGTGGGGACACAGAGAGGAGCAACCACAGAGTTCCCCTGGCTCCTTGCAGAGCTGTGCTCAGCCACAGCAACAGAACATTTATTACACTCACTTGGAAGTTCAATGTTCTCAACAAGAGCTTTACCCTTTTTTAATATTTTACCTCAGAAGTTGTTCATGTCTGTTGTGCCCAGTCAGGGCAGTGAAATCAGCTTGGCACTAGTGCAGAGTTGTGCTGTTCTAAATAACAATATTTGGGCCAAATCATCTTTTCCAGGGACCTGTCTTGTGCAAAACCTTCTGTGCTTATCTTCTAAACAATGTTCCCAAAAGTTCACAGGGTTTTGTCCTTCCAGTTCTTGGCTGCCACCAAACCCAGAGTTCTGTGTGAGGCAGCTGGAAACAAATTACAACCATTCAGTTCACACTCCTGACTAGTACAACACCCTGATTTTGTATTTTTTGCTGGATTAGGAACTACACTGATGGAGTGGGGAGTATCACCTGTGCAGGTCAGCTCTGCAGCATCCTAAAAACTGAAAAAATCCTAAAAACCACTCTAAAGATTCCAAAGGTGACACAAATACAGACCTAGCCTCACCAGGGCTTTTTCCCTTTTCAGAGCCCAAGAGAAAGGGAACAGCAAAGAGAAGCAGATGCATTTTCCAGTCAGTTCCCACACATTTCTGAGAACTCCCAGCTTTTGGAGCTACAGCTGGTACATTTTAATCCCAACCAGAGCATGCTGAGCAGTGTGGAGTGTTGCTATGATGAACCTCCATCCAAATAATTCTCCAGGTTGACCACAGAGCCTTCAAACATTGAAGCCAGAGGCTCCCCGTGGCCACAGGCAGCTGTGCTCTGAGCAATGCTGCTGGCCAGGAGACAAATTCCTGCATTTCCCAAGGAACCAAACCCCATCCACGGACCTGGATGGCAGAATGTCACCACTCAGTGTCCTCACAAACGCCACACTGCCCCTCCCTGCTGGCTTTACGTGACCAGATGTGCATCCCAAAAGCTTTTTCTCATTTCCCAGGGGTGTTTTAATTAACTGGCCCCCCGTGTGCCACACACCTCTTCAGGAGCAGAGCCTCAGCTCCTGGCACAGGGAAAGCTTTCACAGAAAACTCCTCCTGACAAAGCTTTCTCAGCCCTGGCCATGCAGTGGTGGCAGCTCTGACATGTTTAACCTGCAGCATGAGATCAGTCATGGAATGGTTTGGGCTGGAAGGGGCCTTAAAGCTCATCCCATGGGCAGGGACACCTTCCACTGTCCCAGGTTGCTCCAGCCTGGCCTTGAACACTTCCAGGGATGGGGCAGCCACAGCTGCTCTGGGCAACATCAAACAAAGTGAACTCGAGCCACAGCCAGTGGTGCCCACAATTCTGCCCACCATTGTGTGTATGTTGCTGGAAAATCATATTTTACGTTAAATTTTTGGTGGGTTTAATTATTATCAGTCACGTCAGTCAAAGTTAAAATAAGTTGAAAAAAGTATTTATAAGGATTATCAAAGATAAAGAAAATGTGATGCAGATTGATCCTCTTCATTCCCAGAAGAGAATTAAGACTGTAAGCAGTGAAGGAAGCAACATTAAAAGGAAAAGATTCTCTCTCTGTTTACTGGTTTCTAATGTCCATCTGAAGTCGAGCACTCCAAATGAAGATGTGTGACTGGCACCAGCAACCTGAGACTGAGCCCGCCGCAGCTGCCCTGGCCCGGCGCTGGCCCAACGCTCCCTCTGTTGGCCGAGGGCTCTTCTGCTCCCTCGGAGGAGCCCGAGCTCGGCTCTCCGGCTGAGCGGGGGCAGAGCCCAGCCCCTCCAGCCAGCCCAGCAGGGGACGCGGCTCTCCAGGAGCACTGCAGGTTTTGACCGCACCCGTGCACGCAGGTGACCAGGGGAGGCTGCTTTGTCCTGGGAAGAACTCGCTCAGCTCCCAGTTCCCTCAGCTGGAGGCTGTCAGGGCCAGCCCAGAATTGCCCCCAGTCTGTCCCACACCTTCTGTGAAGCCATCTCTGAACTCATTTCCTTCCTCGTTTCGCAAGGATGCTGCAATCAGGAGCTGGCTCAGGTGTCTGTGGCAGCTCTCGGCCTCCTCCCCTCCATCACAGAATCCCAGGAAGGTTTGGGTTGGAAAGGACCTTAAAGCTCATCTCATCCCCCCCCTGCCACGGGCAGGGACACCTCCCACTAGCCCAGGGTGCCCCAAGCCCCATCCAGCCTGGCCTGGGACACTTCCAGGGATGGAGCAGCCACTTTCTGCACCCCTGACAGAGTCAACCCCAACCCCCCCCACTCCTTCCCTGACAAGGAAACTCCAACTACATTTTACAGTCTAGAGACATTTTGAAGAGACTTTTTACAGTCTGTGGTAAGAAAATAATTCAGAATAAAACAATTTGCAAGTTACAGAGAGAGCTGAATAGCAGCTGTCCAAAGCAACCTCCAGTTACCAGATTAATTAGTGAGAAGCTGCCCAGAAATGTTGGCAGTTCATGTTAAAAATGAACAGCTGACAGGTTTGGTCCGACTTGGAAGAGATCTGAATGCTGCAGGAAAACAATACAGAATATAAACAGTTCCACCCACAAAGAAAGTAGAACACAGATGCAGTGTGTCCCCTCCCTTGTCCAAAAGTCTCACAAGTGCCTGCTGGACCTTCCAGCCTCCAAATCCCTGCTGGAGGATCCTGTCAGGCACAGATCACCCACACCACACTTGCCTGCTTGACACAATGATCTCCCAAGAAATTCCAGTCCTTGGGGTTTTCCTCAACCCAAGGGACAACTTCAAATCTTCTTAGCAAACAGGCACTTAGTTAGGAAAGGTTTTCCTTTTTATTACAGAAATGGAGGATCGGGTAGGTGGCACTCCTGGCACTGGAGATGTTGCACTTTTGCTGTACAGGTGCACAGAGAGCAGACACCCAGCTGAGAGGGGACAGGGGCACTCCTGGTGGCACAACCCCGTGTGACATTACTCTGTGCCACTCCTCTGACAGCACTGCACGGAATCCAACAGACAGGGGACACACAGCACTTCTAGCTTTTACTCTAGAGGTAAAGTGTCATCTTTTTCACAGCATTTAGTCTCTATAGTTCACTTCTGTGACTGGTTTTCTTCTCGAACAAACCCAGGTAACACAGTGAGGAAAGAATCCCAGCACATCCAGAGATGCTGCTGCTCCGTGAGCTGAGCAGGGAGGTAGATGCCATGGATGTTCTCTTCAGATGGAGCACGGAGAAGCACCTTGTGCTAACTAACTCTGGTGCCCAGAGTCTGTCACTGGCACCAAAACACTGCAGGGATCAGCAGGAGAGGCAGCACAGGAGACCGAGGCTCGTCCAGCAGCTGCACCTGAACCACGTTTTCTTGGCATCTGGAACAGAAAGGCACCTCCAATTAGCACTAATTAGCTCTGTCCCGCTCTGGGGTGGATGTGCAGTGCAGCAGTGCAAGTCCTGAGCTGGTCTGTCTGTTTTCATAGTCATGAGCAACGTCTTTCAGGGAATTGTTGAAAGGAATTTCCCTCAGCTGGGAACTCAGATTTCATTATTTGCACCATTTTATTTGGTTGATCCTGGAATCAGCACGTTCCAGAGGAACACAGCTCGAGGGAAGCTGTGCAGGAGTCAATCACTCAGGAGCACAGCTGTGCACACCCCTCTTTCAAGGTGTTTCTTCAGAAATTACACCTTCTCCAAACAGTCCAAATGGTTTCCCAAAGGAAGGAGACAGAAAGGAATGACACAGAATATCACACCACTGAAATCAGTGGAAATCATGGAATGTTTTGGCTTGGAAGCAAACTTAAAGATCATCTTGTTCCATCCACCCATCAGCCCAAAGGGTGATGGGAATGAAAATTCCTTTTCTTAAGCTGTCACCAACTTAGAGGGGAATTTTTCTTTTTTGAGCATGAATACATTGTAGGATCCAAATCTCTGGGAACCAATAGGTTCTGTAGAAGGGAAAACCACACCTACAGCAACCAGCACTCCTAAGCCACACTCATCAGCTGCTGAAAGGCAAAGAGACAAGAAGCCAGTGCAGAAGGGGAGCTCCAGCTCACCTTTTCACATGACAAGGCAGGACAGTCCCATGCAGCCCTGGTTCCCATCCTCGCTGCTGTTGAGCTTCTTCATCCGGTACTGCCGGATCTCTCTCACCAGGGTGTAAAAAGCATCTTCCACACCCTGAATGCAAACACAAGGTCAGGTATTTTCTTCCCTGAAGCCTTTGAAATCACTGATCTGTCCATCCCAGAACCCCTATATGGATTTGAAAGACACAATCCTACAGGAGGAGCAGCACCCAACTTATCCCGTGGTTCCTAAGAGGAAGAAACCCACATGGGTGTCCCAAGCCCTCTCCTTACACTCCTGACTCCTCCTGGGGTAACAGCCACTAAAATAAACATGGAAAAGTGTATCCCAGGCAGGTTCCCTGCAGGAAACTCCTTGCTTAATTTTAGAGTTCAGCTCTTTAGGATTTCCTGGCTGCTGCTCAATAATTGCACCTTCCCTGCTGCAGGCAGAGCAGGGCTGGCTGGACGTGGCCAGGGAGGCTTTGGAGAAGCCCATTAGTCCAGTCTGGGAAATTCTGTCTGCAATCATAATCTGCTAATTGGCTTTCATTAACGAGCCAAGAGAACCAAGCAGGTCTGGGGTGAGAGAGCTCAGCCTCTGACACTCCCCAGGGAGAGCAGCTGAAGCTCTGCTGCTCTTCCTGCCAGCACTGAACAGTGCTGAAACTGGCTGGAATCACATTTTTATCATAATTTGAAGCAGTAGAAAGTAGCTGAGTTTCTTTTTGTTCTGTGTGTTTTGTGAGACTTTACAATAAGGTATTTATTTATTATAATTAAAATGTGGTTTTTATTTAAGACGTAAGTATTATTTTTTAGGAATTGTTTTGCAGGCATTTGTTTCTTATTGGGAAGTTTTTTATTTTATTGGAGGTTTATTAAGAGGGGTTTTTGGTGGTTGCATTTATTGAATGTTTTGACAATAGAGGTGAATTTTTTCAAACTTTTTTTGGGCAGGTGTTATTTTTTCTTGTTACATAATTTTCCACAAAACCACTGTAGGTGTCTTTATCTCTACATTTATTGGTTTTAGTTCTGTTTATAATTTTGGCTATTTTTCCCTAGTTGGTTTTTAAGTTTTATTTAGTAACTTCAGGGGAGCTGAAATTTTTTAATTCTCTATGTTATTTATCAACATGATCCACTTGAAAGGAAGTCAGGATGAACCTGAAGTGATTCCTGTACTGGCCCAGCCCAGAACTCTTTCAAGCTAAGAGTGAGTGGGGAAATAAAAGCTAAAAACTGTAAAGGGATTGAAAACATGCTTCTCCTGTAAATAAGGCAAAAGCTCATGGGAAAATGTCATTCCTGCATTTCCCAGGAAGGAGTCAGCCCCTGGGGGAGCCCCTCACCTGTCTCGTTTTTGCAGAGGTCTCTATGAAGGGGATTCCATAGCTTTTTGCCAATTCTTGGGCCTGTTTTGTGTCCACTGTTCTCGTGGGCAGATCACACTTGTTCCCCACCAGCACCATGGGCACGTCATCCGAGTCCTTCACTCTCTTGATCTGCTCTCTTTAGGAAGACAAATTAAAAAAAATTAAATTAGGAACTATTTTCTAAATATAAGAACTGGTTTAGTTCAGTATTCAAACAACCTTGTGCCACAAAAATATATTAAAGGTGAGCAGGGCCTCAGGGGTCAGCAGGATGGGCAAGCACTTTGTACACTTCATTTTCTGTCCGTGGATAACCCCACTCTGGATTTCTCACCCATTTTCTTAGAGATGCCATTCTGTAGCTGCAAATGGCATCTGATTCACAGAATCCCAGAACAGCTGGGGTTGGAAGGGCCCTCTGGAGATCACCCAGTCCAACCCCTCTGCCAAGGCAAGATCACCTGGAACAGGTGACATCCTGGTGGGTTTCCAATGTGTCCAGAGAGGGAGACTCCACAACTCCCTGGGCAGCTGTTCCAGGGCTCTGCCAGCCTCACAGAAAGAAGTTTTCCCTCGTGTTGAGGTGGAACTTCTTGTGGTTTAGTTTATGGCCCCTGCTCCTTGTCCTGTCCCTGGGCATCGTGGAAAGGAGTCTGACACTGTTCTCTTGGCACCCCTTGGAGATATTTATATGGATTGATGATATGATTAACACAAAAATCCCCTAAAAACCATCCCAGTCTTAACTAAAGGTGGTGATGAGGCCCTGGCACAGGGTGCCCAGAGCAGCTGTGGCTGCCCCTGGATCCCTGGAGTGTCCAAGGTCAGGCTGGACAGGGCTTGGAGCAGCCTGGGACAGTGGAAGGTGTCCCTGCCCATGGCAGGGGTGGAACAGGATGGGCTTTAAAGTCTCTCCCAACCCACCCCTGCCTGTGATTCCATACACTGGCACAGAACAGTGACAAAACTTCCTGAAAGAAGCGGGCGATTTAATATTTGTCTGTTACTGAGCCTTCACTGAGGCACCTCATTCTGCCAGTGCCCCTGCCCTGTCCGTGCTCCCTGCCCCTGGGGCAGCCCCAGCTGTACCTGTAGAGGTTGATGTCGGCGAAGGATTTGCTGTTGTTGATGGCGAACACGCAGAGGAAGCCCTCCCCTGTCCTCATGTACTGGTCCCTCATGGCGCTGTACTCCTCCTGCCCCGCCGTGTCCAGGATGTCCAGCAGGCACGTCTCGCCATCGATCACCACCTGCTTGCGGTACGAGTCCTGCAACACACAGCGCCTGGGGCTGAGCCCGGCCTGCTCCTGCCCGCCCCGGGTGACCGGTGGGAAATAAAAATAAATAATAACAGAAACACAGGAGGAGCTTTCCCAGCTGTTCTACAGAAGCTGTGGCTGCTCCTGGATCCCTGGAAGTGCCCAAGGCCAGGCTGGGGCAGCCTGGGACAGTGGAAGGTGTCCCTGCCCATGGCAAGGGTGGAATGAGATGAGCTTTAAGGTCCCTTCTAACCCAGACCAGTCTGGATTTTGTGATTCTCATCCATCTCTAATGAAAAACTACCAGCATCTAAAACTATACTATTTTAAATATTACCCAGACTATCACATTTTCAACCGAGCCCAAACTATCCCATTTTAAATGAGACTCTAAGCCCTCTCATCCTTTGTTACAAAACACAGAACTCCCGTTGCTTTAAAGAAATTCCTCAACAGGAGAAGAAAAAAAAAAAATACCATCATAAACACCCTCCCTGTGAGCAGAACCTACGCCCTGCACAGAGCCGTGGGGGCCTTTTCGGTTGCCTGCGGCTGCTTTAGGAAGCCCGAGGCAGAACGGGGAAGGAACCGCTCCCAGAGCCCCGGGCCGGGCTGGGCTGCGGGGGCCTCGCGGCGCATCCGCTGCCGCCCCGGCGCGGGCAGGGCCCTGGGAACGGCGGAGCCTCCCCCGCGCTCCTCATCCCGCGGCTGAGC
>VZSE01003598.1:61896-81995 GCA_013398275.1 Promerops cafer | reverse complement strand
AAAAAAAAAAAAAAAAAAAAAAAAGAAAAAACCAAACAAAAAAAATTAACCAAAAGAAAAAAAACAAAACAAAACAAACCCAAACCAAACCACAGTACTGCCCTCTATTCCAAAAAGTAACTCCTGATCTTTTTGGTTAAAGTAATACTTAGACCAATCATTCAGTTTTCTTGCTTGATAAAGTGTGACTGGAGCAATGGAGGGAGGGGGGCAGGGGAGGGAAAAAAAAAAAAAACAAACCAAAAAAAANGGGGGGGGAAAAAAAAAAAAAAAAAAAAAAAAAAAAAAAAAAAAAAAAAAAAAAAAGCACACAGACATCAACTAGTCACCTTGATGAAAGTCTCAATACAGCTATGGAAAGCCTAAGTATTTATTCTCTTACAGTACACTGGGTGCCGGCTGCAAAAAGAACAAAAAAAATGTATCCACTTCAGGCACAACTTCTTTCTTTTTAAATTTAAATCAGTAAAAGAAACTGGGTTTAGAAGCTGCAGTGTTCTAAGCAGCAGCAGATTTGTGCATTGTTTTAAATATATTTAAATTACCACACTGATGGCACACCTCAGCCTTATGAAATTCTGCACTGTCTGTTCCAGAACACTACAAAATCCACCGACCCTGGGAGAGACTTGCACTGAGCTCTAAGGACTGGCTAAAGGAGTCAAGGTAAATGAACTAGGAAAACACTGTAACATTTGGCCATCAACTCAAGGTATCTGAATGTTTGTGGAGATCTGACAGAAACAGAACTTATTCCACCCTCACACGTTTCTCAGAATTTGAGCAGAGTGAGCTGAAGTGAGTCTTCCCTTCCACTTGGGAAGGAAGATAATGCAACTGAGCACTAAGGCATAATAAACCTTGGCCAAAAACAAGGATAAAGCATAATAACTGTAGTGCAGAATTCCACAAGGTCTGCCCGAGCAGAGCTGTCTATGTTTACTCACAGAGGCAATGGAGATTGCAGTTACCAGTTGCGTTAAATGCACCATTCAAAACAAGCTTCTAAAATGTGATACTATAAGGCGCCACCTTAAAGTTCTCCAGAATGCAACTGTGCAGAAATTTAAAATGGTTTCGTAAATTTAATTTTAAACATAACATGAGAAGGTGTTAAAACTGGTGGAATAGCTTCTGAGAATTTGGAGGAAGGGGTGAACAGGGAGATATTCAGTACCCTTCGCCAGCCCCACCGCGCGGCCCAACGTCGCCGTGGGGTTGGGATCAGTCTATAACACCAGCCTGGCGGATCTTTCTCTCTGCACCAAATCCCTGCAAGGAAAACAGAACAAACTTTTAGCTCCAGCATCACATAACCATGAAATCATTTAGACTGGAAAAGGGCTTTAAAATCATCAAGTACAACTGTGAACCTGGCACTGCCGCTGGGCTTTGAGGCAGAGCCTGGTCTGTTCCAGCCAAGCAGCACCTTTCTAATTAGTCATGTTTGTCCTCAGAAACAGAGACAGCAACAAAACAGGTTCTGTGGGGTGTTCTTTGTAGTCCAAAACACCACAGAGATTCCAAACACTTTTCTCCTGCTTATCAAGAAGTGGCAGAACGTTGTGTAAGAGCCATGACTAGGTAAATGGACTTCACTTGCTACCTCTGAGGCTTATAAATGAAGAGCAAACTAAGAGTGCCCAGACAAACCCTGACAGAAAGGCTCCAACACAGGCAGCAGCGGGTTGCTCCTCTGAAAGCACAGCACAAACACAATCCACCCCCACAGCAGAGCTCACTCCAGAGCAGCAGCAGACGCCGGGTGCCGACAGCGCAGGCCCCGAGAGGCAGCGGTGCTGTGCCCCCCAGCCAGGCAGCCCCTGCAGAGCTGCTGGCCCTGCAGAGCTGCTTGCCCTGCAGAGCTGCTGCCCCGCTGTCTGTACCTTTGAGTTGTCGGGGCCGCGGGGCTGGCGGAGCACCGTGAGCCGCGGGGCGTTGGCATCGTCCAGGTTGATGCTCTTTAAACGGTTCACGAGCCTGTCGGGGCGCGGAGCAGCCACGGCCTTGGCGCCTTNTGCCCCTGCAGAGCTGCTTGCCCTGCAGAGCTGCTGCCCCGCTGTCTGTACCTTTGAGTTGTCGGGGCCGCGGGGCTGGCGGAGCACCGTGAGCCGCGGGGCGTTGGCATCGTCCAGGTTGATGCTCTTTAAACGGTTCACGAGCCTGTCGGGGCGCGGAGCAGCCACGGCCTTGGCGCCTTCGCTGCAAGAGAGCACACGCAGGGCAGGGTCACCCCCGAGCTGGGCAAGGCACCCCAGGCTTCCACAGGCCTTGAGCACAGTCATTCACTGCAGTTACAGGCTGCACAACTGATGCTGTGTGACAGCAGACCTGGCTGGTGGCCTGGCCCTGCCCCAAACCTTGCTGTGCACTGGACTCTGCACTAGCAGGAGCTCAGTGCTCTCCAGAGGGTGTTCTTTAGGGAGCAGAGGTCTTGTATTTACTCTCATGCACACCTAACCAGTGTTGCCTACATTTCTGTTGCCCAGAGAAGCTGTGGCTGCCCCATCCCTGGAAGTCTCCAAGGCCAGGCTGGACGGGGCTTGGAGCAGCCTGGGATAGTAACAGGCTGTCCATGGCAGGGGTGGAACGAGATGGCTTTTTAAGTTCCCTTCCAACCCATCCTGTGATTCTGTGATTTAACTGCAATAAAGCCTTGCAAGTTGCCAGCATATCATGGCAGAGCATTAACATCTCTGAAGATGATGGGAACACAGAATTCTGAGACAAAAACATTAGCTTTCTATTACTGCTGAAGTGCTATCTCAAGCTTAAACAAAATACAAATTATGCAGTTTTTTTCAAGAGGGTATATAGTTAAAAAAACCCCAAACCCATCACTTCTAAGAAATGCCATGCCAAAAAGAAGAGTCTCTAAAACATGAGTTTTCTATTTAAAAATTAAAGCTGCTCTTCAAGAAAGAGGTGGCAGCACTGTGGAGTGTGCTGGCCAGAGGCCAGCACCCACACAGGAAAGCCATCAGCTTCCTTATTATTAACTTCCACTTGCAAGGCAGTATCCAAATTCCTGCTACAGGGGGAGTTTAAGAATAGGTTAAAAAGAGAACAAGCCATCTGTAATTAGGAAGAGCTGGGAGTGCTGCTGCTGCCCACACTGGATCCCCTGGAAGAGCTGGGAGCTCTCAGGTGCAGCTCTCCCTGGAGCCAGCTGGAACCCAGAGCTCCTGCTGCAGGAACATCCAGCTCAGGCAGGCCCAGCCTGCAGGGCTCTGCTGGGATGCAGACACTGTGCCAGGGTCAATCCCTTCAATCCCAAAGCCTCACCAGACACGCCACACGTTACAGGCACTGCATTTTCCTGTGCGCTGGTTCAGGATTACAGAGAACTCCACTTCATCCCCAGCCTGGAGCTCCACACCATCCTGGACTTCTTTGACATGGAAGAAGAGCTTTTTGCTGTCACCAACTTCGTAGTTAATGAAACCAAACTGAAAAGCAACACATCAGAGGTTACTGATTTGCTCTGCATCCAGACAAATGCAGTAACTCATCACTGTAGTTTAACTACTTTTAAATAAAACTTCAAAACTGTGGTGCCCAATAGAAGTGGAAATGCAGTTTCTGCAGTGATCAGAATATTCTGTCTGGAAACAACACTTCTGGAAATCCAGGCAGTCTTCCTGGCATTGTAAAGTCACATGTAAATCCTAAAGTCTAGAGAACAAGTTCTGAAAACTGTCCCCAAGTCCTGGCAGCTGTATTAAGCAGAGAAGAGCAGTGCCCCAAGCTCTGAGACTCCACCCTGAAGTCACACAGCAGCAACCACTCCATTTTTCAGCCTGTCACTGGGATAAGAAGCCATTTACTTCTATTTTCCATTCTACTCATGTTTAAGCCAGGAATACTCATCCAGCCTCTCCATAAATGACTGGAGATTGGTGCTGCACAGTATCTGTAAAAGCAGAAAGCATTTGCAGCATTTAACTTTTTAATCATTCCAAGATGCAACAAGGGCAAAGATCAGCCTTTGCACTTCAGGTGAGCTGTAATCACTGACTGCTTGAGGCTGTGAAGAAGCTTCTTCCAGAAGCAAAGTACGTGCATGTTTTGTTTGTTTTTCTGAATGCTTTTCAAACACTCTGTGCAGCAGAAACCACTCAGAGCAATTTCTAGGACATCTCAAACCCAAATCTTTAGAATTATCTGCTGCCCAGCAGTTCTGATGTTTCAGCACCAAACCAGGTTCTGAGCTCACCCATACTCAAGCCACACCAGGGTCTGGTATAACCTGGGTTACCACACCTGCTCCCTAGAGCAATCCATTTGGGCACAACTCCCTGAATTCCAGTGCTGAAGTGGTTCTCAGTTGCCCTGTGGCAGCTGGAGCAGTTATTTCCCATCACCATGGCCCTGGTGCTCAGAGTCACTCACCTGGTCCTTGACACACTCCACGGTGGCCCTGCGGAACGGGGTGATGTTCACAGCCATCGTCTGCCCGTTCTGACCCAGCACACACAGCTGGAACTTTACTGTCTCCCCCTTCTGCAGACAGTCACCTTTGTTTGCCATGCCAACAATTCCAAATGGATAGACCTCTCCTTTCATCTCACCTAGGGGGCAAAGTATGAGACAGAACTGAGAGGCCTTTGCCACCTGATGTCAGATTTCCAGTATTACAAATGCTGCTTTTACGGTCACCGTTTGTAGTGTGAATTACATCTTCAACAGCTCTTTTTACAGGGCATTCAACTGGGGCACTTGTGAAAAGAACACTTAATTAAAAGGAACCAATCTTACCATCCTCCATGACTTCAATCATGCCCTGGTACTCTGTCTGTGTGGGATCTACACTCCTCAAGGGACGAATTACTTTACCAGAGTAAACAGTTGGATCAGCTTCTTCAGTGATACCATTCACTGAAAAGAGACAGAGAATAGAAGAACAGGATGTTTTAATCATAGTTTATTTTAAAACTAATTTAAATAAGTGATTCAGATTGACCAGGAGTCAACATTTTGCACTGCATGACACTGAATCAAAATCACACTGACATATCATACATGGAAGTAGAAACATTTTTCTCAAGAAACTTAAGGTCAGGAAGCTTGAAAAGCAAATCAAAGTGTTTCCTTCCTTTCTCTTCCACTACATTCCCTACCCATGTTAATTATCCAATTATCTTGAAGTATTCCTTAACCCCCACCCCCAAGTCCTTAATACCCTCCCCCATCTGCCCTGCTCCTGCAACCCTTTCCCTATGAGGTTCAGCACAATTAGTGCAGGTACTGATCTGGCCAGTTCTGCCACTCAGCCTCTCCTTACAACCCCCAAGTGAGGAGGGCTGAGGACACTAAAGGCCCACAGAATTACTACTGTGCACAGAACTGTTGGCCTGTGCTGTCTGTTCCCTGCCAACACAGGCAGCAGCTTTCAGGGAACCAATGACCACCCCACACTGAGCATCTTCTTGCTCTCAGCTCCAACTGTAAATGGATCATTAACAAACTTTACCCCTCAGCATGTGCCAAGAGTCCTGCAGACAGAAAACACCAGGTACAGCCTTACCTGCATGTGTTTTGTTTACTTTCTCTGCACTAACTTTGTTTCCTTTGCCTTTTGACAAGCTGTATTCCACAGTGTCTCCAAGTTCCAGGCTATCGATATCACCACAATATTCACTACAGGAACAGAAGGATAAACAGTTTTCCTTTATTTACATGACAACAGTGATGCTCACTCAACATCCACATCAGTTATCAAAGGTTATTTAAATCCCTCATCAGTTCACATGGAATCTCCATTCAGGAAACTGAAGCATTCAAAATACATAACACAACTGGATTTCTTGGCCTGGGAATTAGAGGCACAGAACACCAGGACTGCTGACCAACAGAAAAGCCTGAACCAGTCCAGCAGATAAATAAAACTGTAGATATCTAAGCATATATAAAAATACAGATCTATTCTGTGTGTGTGTAAAGTGCAAGTGGGTTTGACACTCAACCCAACAAAACTCCACACCCTCCCACTCCCCCCAAACAGACACACAATCAAATAACAAAACTGCCACTCACCTGTAGTGGAAGAAGATCTCCTTATCATGATTGGCTGTTTCAATAAACCCAAAGTTATCTTTCAGGGCTGCCACGTATCCCAAGAGCCTCTTGGAGCTGTAGTTGCGCCCCAGCATCCTGACAGAAACCGCGGTCTGCAGCCCGGTCCTCTTCACTTCACACACACAGAACTCGACCTGGTGGGGACATGGGAATCAACACCAGACAGAAAAATGCAAAACCAACAAAAACCCCCAAACTGATCTTGAAGCTGTGCAGCTCTGCAGCAGCACCTGGTCTCTCCAGGAAAGTCATTTCCTAGTCACTGCTTTCCCAGAACCACGTCAGTCATTGACATGCCCTACATTCCAGGGAGCAGCACCACACCTGGGATAGCTGCAAGGCAAGCCAGCCTCCAGCACTCAGCTTTTCACCTTCAGAACCTTTCTGTCCATGGGGATCACCTCCTTTCCCTACACTGCTCACCAGTGGCCCACAGTGGGATGTGCCTCACTTCACTCCTTGTTTCACTTCTTAGAGACAATAACCAGTAACTAGAATGGCTCCTGAGGGTTTGTTGCTCTTCCTGACCTCCAAGCTTTTTCCCTTTCCATTGTCTCTTAGGGTAATATGCTCATGAGGGAATATTCTCCCTCTTCAATATCCATCTTAGTCTCTATGCTAATTAATTTCCTCTTGACAAGCAGCATCCACTCAAGTGATAAATATTCTTTGTTTAAAAAGTGTAATTTACACAGTAAGACACTATTTCCATCTATACATCACCAGGTTGGAGGGTATTTTTTACTTACAGAAGATGGACTCATTTAAACACAACATTCCAGGTGATACCACACAGATGCCTTATCCTCCATTTGTTCCAAGTAAAGGCAAAGAGAAGCTCACACCCCACGATGCCCAGAACAGCATTTCCCAATAGTACACTTAATTCTCTTGCCTTATCTCCTATCTGGGGATTAGTAGATCCTTCCACATCCTTGGCCTGGTAAGGAATGGTCAGTTTTACTCCACAGTCATCATACACAATTATTCCATCCTCAGCTTCCTGAAAACAAGAGGTCAGAATTCAGCAATCAGTGTCTCTTTAGGAACAGTTTCCTACACACAGTTCAAGCACTGCTCATTGGAGTCTCAGTGGTTTTACAATAACTGCTCAAAACCACAACATAACTCTGGGTAAGGAGCTTTAAATGATGCCAGACAGTATTTTAAAAGGCAATGAAATATTGCCACCAGTTCCAGGAAGCTTTTATTGGAACTTCTAAGTATTCTGGCATTGTTTAAAACTGCATAACAAAACACTAAGAGATTCTTCCCATGAAACTTAAATAATTCTAGCTAGAATCTTGTGTACTGAGAGGTAGAAAGCAACTCCCCATCAATTTCCTGGAAATTATCTTCAAAAACAATATGATCATTAATGATTATTAACAATACTTGTATTATCTTGTTCAGAGCAGTTTGTTTTCACTGACTGCTCTCATCAGCTGTAGTTCACATCCATACAGAACCAAGAGTGCTTCAAACCCAGCTGAATTAGAGATTTTAAGGAAGCAGCCTCAGTCTGCAATGGCAGGAATGCAGAAGAGATATTCACAAGCAGAAGAGCAGCATTACCTTCTCTTTGCCTTTATTTGGGCTAGTGGCTTTGGCTGGAGTGGCTTCCTTGTCTATAGTGCCCACAAAGCGATGTTCTGACTGGGTGTGGAAGGAAACCGTGCCCTTGGGAAGCTTTTTAATCCTTATGGCATGGTTCCTTTGGGCAGACAGCATATCCTGGAAAAGAAACCCATCAGGTCATAGACAGACTGTGCATAATTGCCTTAAATGCTGAGATTTTATAGGGGTTTTAATCCCACTTACAGGAACGACAGTGAACTCTACTTCATCAGAAATATGGAGCTGATTTCCATCCATGATCTCACTGAAGTGGAAGAACATCCGAGCGTCCCTGTCCACACACTTAATGAAGCCAAAGCCATCCCTCATTGCTGCAATCACACCCTGGAACAGCCAAGCCAACAATTTCAGTTCAATCCCTGGCATGTGACATCTGTCTGCAGCTGCTCCACGTGCCAGGAGCTGGCAGGAGGGCCTGACTCCTGGGAAAACACTTGGTTTAAGCAATGTCCTTCCTTCCAAACCCTGGTGCTCATGGCCCTGCCAACCTGAAAGGCAGACAAGCTCTTCCCACCTCATTCCTGGAGTTAACTTGTGATGAAGAGTGAAGTGGAGAATATTAATTTAAGCCACTACCAAGGACTGAAGTTAAAGAACCTGCCAGTACAGGGAACACAATGGGGCAGCTCTACAGACACTGTATCATCTATAGCAGCATATAAAACATACAAACACACACTAAACATATAACCACCTACAAAAACAGGAAATAAAATCAGTGTTCAGAGGAAAGTTTAGGAGAAAAGCCATCAGATTTCCAGTCACAAATGAAGGAATTATACAGAAGCTGTTAAACAAGACTCCCATACCCGTGGGTGTGTTATGGGAACACACTCCCATGTGACACAGGAGTTCAGTGGCCTTCCTGATAACCACAAGAAATGGAATGCTGAGTGATAAACAGAATATACTGACAAAAACCCTAGTACCAGATCCTGCCAGAATTAAGGTAGGATTCATTAACATATTGCCATCAACCCAGTTAATACAGAGTTTAGCAAGTCCCAGGACAGGTTTAGAGGATCTGAATGACAGTGCAAAGGTACCTTTCACCTTTAGGAACATTCTTCTCTTAAACAGCTTTCACAAACTCCAGCAAACCAACCAACCTTCCTAGAAGCTGCACTTATCACCCCCATGACAGCTCAACTCAGGCTGTCTCTTCAGGAATCACAGGCAGGTGTATGTATCCAGAGCAGAAATACAAGAAGTCTATAGGATAGAAACCCAAAATCTCAAAGGATGAAATCAAAACTCAGGGTTTTTTTAAAGCCAAGGGACAATAATTCACAGCACACTGATGTGACAACACTGTAACTGAACTCCAAATTGCAAAGGAAAGCAAAGTTACAGTCTAGTTGGAACAGAACCAACATTCCAAGTTACAGGAATGAAAGATATTCTGTAATACTCGTTAGCACATCCATTTTAGTCCCTGTAATCCACAAAGAGTTTCTTGTACTGAGAGAACTCTGCTCTTTACCATCCTTCTGCTTGACCCTCAGACAGAGATTGGCCAAAAGCTTGAAATACAAAAACTGCTCACAGTCCCTCCTCCAATTATTTACACTTTTCACTACCTGAACCAGGGTAGTCCCAGGGTCTTCCACTTTTCCTAAGGAAGATGAGTAGTTACCTCTTTAGACTCAAGTATGTGAATTTTAAACTGTCAGTTCAAGACTACATTACTTCTGTCTGCTACAGAAGCAATCCCATCCAAGTTAAGATCCAATTTCCTAATATAATTTCATTTAAACGTTAAAAAATGGTTAAGACTTTATTCATTTAAGACAAAGATGCAGAGCATTAATTCTGAATTTTCTGCTTGGCTTGCACTGCAGGTCCTAGAGCTGGATTTCACAGCAGGCAGTGGAAGACACGAGTGATTTTTGTATCTATTGTAGAAGACAGCCCCCAACTCATGCTTTACTTTCACTTCCCCTCAAGAATTAGAACTGTTTAGAGCTGGATACTTGCCATTTCTCTGGTTTCATTAGTAAACTGGAAAGTGTTGGGGAGAACCTCAATGTTGGTGGCTCGTTCCAGTTTGTCGCGCCTGTCCGTGGAAATGTTGAACCGAACGTGGTCGCTCTCCAGCAAGGTCACCTTGGATTTTGTGTCCTTGTCTCCAAAGGGAAGCTCTTTGGGAATCACAAAGTCCACTTTGATGCGGCCGGGTAACGGATCGCTCTGGGGACAGAAAACCCAGGGGACAGCTGAGTCCAGCTGCAAGGCTCAGCACAGCTGCCAACAGCACAAGGGCTCCTGCCAAATCCTGCTGGACTCGGGCTCTGCCCCATTCCCACCACTCCTCATCTGGAACTTGCCCAATGCAAGGTGGCTTTTGGAGCTGTTGGTTGGCTTGAAGGTTTTTTAAGCCCCCGACACGTCCTGCCAAAGGAATTCTCTCTATTTCAAGAATGAAGTTTATAACCATACTCACAACACTTCTAAAAGGCAGGGTCTTTCTTATTGAGTCTTCAAAACACCCCAAACCTTCCCACACTAACAGAGACTCACCTAAAACCCTAGTGCAAGTGCTCATGAACACTCCTCCAAGTCAAACATTACAGCCCAAAAGCCTCATTAACTGTTAATGCTCACAAGAATCCACAGATCTGGCTTATCCCAGCAAATATTTTTCCCTAGTCTTTTGCTTTAAGGATATGTCCTAACCCCACAAAAATTTACAGCAAATATTTGAAACATTCAAGTATTTGAAACATTAAACACACACTCCATCATGTACCACTACCCTAACTCTTCCTCTTTGGATTTGAAATTAAGAAAAAGAGTAAATCTTTACTCTGACCTGATACTTACGCAGCAAACAGGTACCAGGAAATGGGAACAACTGTTTCCAGTTATTGACTGGAATTCAATACAATCAAACCAGCATTGCACAAATTTATTTAGCTACTAAAATTCACCTGGTTTTTGCTGGGTACTTTTGGAATTACTTTGGTTACAGTTCCTTCAAAATGTTCAATGCTGATATCTTCAAAAATGACAGTTCCTTGAGGCAGCAGTCTAACATCTGTTGCAACTTCTTTACCCTAAGAGCACAAAATCAGTCAAACACCCAAAGAAAAGAGAGAAAGTAACAGACATTTCCCAATGAATCTCAGTGAACCTCCTCCCCCCTTTTTTAAAGCTGGGGAAAGCAGAGAAATGTGCAGTTATTCCCTAGGACCTGGGCTTCCGTTTTACTGGATTTCGTCTTACATTTCTGTCTTTGATTGTAAACTCCACATCATCACCAGGCTGTAAGGTTTCTAGGTCACCTTTAAATTCACTATAATGAAAGAATATCTCCTTCACGACATCACCTCTCTCAATAAATCCAAAGGCTTCCTGTGAACAGAAAATAAAGTGTTTAATTGGCCATTATTGGAACATACCAATAAATCATTTGACAGGTTTTGTTAAACACAAAACAGGCTCTGAATCCCAGCACAGCACTTACAGGTGTACACAGCTGAATCCCACAAGAAATATATAAACAGAAATAAATAGAACTTTCTTTGTCAAGAAGAGTATCAGTATCAAAGTTGAGCTGTTTAAACCCTTTCACACAATTTACATCCACAGCCCAAGCTGTTAACAGCTCTAAACAACTTAAATACTACTTTGAACAGCACTCTTCAAAAGAGCATTTCATTTTCAAATGAAACTTAAAATCACTTACTTTCATGGCACAGACTACTCCTTGACAGCGGGCTTGTTTCTTTTTTAATAGCATAATGTTACGAGCACTTACAGCACCAGTACTAGAGAAAAATAAAAAAATCCAACTGTAAACTCAAAACTGAAACAATAACTAAGACAGTATTTCATATAATAGTTCTTGGAATAGGTATAAATTCTGCCTGACTACTAAAACAAAATATGAAGCCAGAAAAGCAATACCAACTTACTGTTTATTTGTATCAATTATAAAGTTTATTTTATCTCCTGTTTCCAGCTGTACATTTCCTTCAACATCCTCTGGGGTGTAAGTCAGGTAGAATACTTCCTGTAAATTAACATTAACTAAAGTTACTCTATTTGCAGAACAGTCGTTTCAAAGAAAGATTAACACAATTGTAATAACAATATCTGCTTAATTTAGTGAGAAAATCAACAATAATAAACATGGCATGCAAAACATTCTTTTTCCATCGTGCTGTTTTGGTGAGTATGTAACAAGCAGATTAAGTTGAAAGGTTTTGTACATGACCACCTTTAAAGGCCAATTGCTAAATGTTAAAAGTTCAAGATAAGGATACATGAACTTCATCAAGTTTAAAAGAGAACAACTATTTGGCTCTAGGAAGTTCTCCACAGATATAAGCAAGCAAACTGTCTAAATAACATTATTTTTTGTAGTAATTACCAAAGCATGCTTTTTTCTTTTGGCCAAAAAACTGCACAGTTCAGTGCAGTGTCAGTTGTCTATATTAAACTGCTTTTTTTAGGGTTTTTTTCTCATAGACCACAGTGATGGACCAGTGAAGAGTTCAAGTAAAATACACAAGCTTTACCCCATTACGTTCGTAGCAAACACTCCCTGTTGGACTTTGACCCGGGGCAGCTGGAGATTTACTCTCTAAATTGTGAGGAACAGCACACACAACCTACCAGTCAAAAAAAAAAAAAAAAAATCCATTGCTAGTCATTTCAGGAGTGCCATTGTTGTACACAAAATGAATCTCAGTATCCTCTACTACACACTCAGCAGGGAATGCCACACTGCAACTTTTCAATCTCACAGAACCCCTCTTGACTCTAAGAAGTGTTTGGAGCCAAGTGAGAGCTCAAACTGAACATCTGAATTTTTACCAGAGCACACTGAAATATATTTCAGTGTAACTATACTGAAGGTAGTTAATATCCATGCTAAATTAACCCAGTTTTCTGTACTGGAGTAAAGGATGGAAATGATGCAGATAGAGAAAACAGGCACTAACTTGTCCATTTATTCGTTCTTCAGGTAATATTTCTGGCTTTATCTTCACCAATTTAATAGCAATGGGTTTTCCAGTTCGGCGATCAGAAGACACTTCAAACTCAACATCATCTGCAAGGCAATCAAACATTGCAATGCTGTCAGAGGTCTGGCTGGGATTGGGGTTTTTACAAAAATCACTAAATGGCTGAGTTTAATTCACTGCTTGTAGCCAAACACAATCAGGCAGAACTCAGGTCCTTTTGTTACCAAGGGGGGACACATGATTTGCAAAATTTTTCTGGTTATTCTACTTATTATCTCCTGTTGCCAATGAACTATTCTGGTGTAATTCCACAGCAATTCCCTCCCCCTGCCTTGCTCACTGTACAGCAGGCTCCACACTGAAGTTCAGACAACACAACAAAGGCCATGAAACAGTTTAGAAACTTCACTCTCACGGTAATTATCAGCATGAAGTTGCAGCCTCCTCATGCTGAAAAACACTTGGCCATCCTCAAACTAATTCTAAACAAAGAAATAGGGAGCACAAGAGGCAAATTCCCCCACAGTCTCAGTACCTGCCTCCATCTCAGCTAGACGAGTTCAACCTAACACTGCACCTTCTCCTTCTCCACAAGGGTTTGTACCACAAGGGTTTGTACCACAAGGGTTTGTACCACAAGGGTTTGTACCACAAGGGTTTGTACCACAAGCTGCACACAGCGCTGGGAAGGGCTCCTGCCAGGAGCAGTGAATTATTCACAGGCAGTTTAGCCCGAGGGTATTTTCTGACAAGTGACAGACTGGTGCTGTCCCAAAGCTCAGGTACCTCCTACTTTGAGCTCCTGCAGGTTGCCGTTGTACTGGGAGCAGTGGAAGAAGAGCCGGGCCTGCCGCTCCGAGCACTGGATGAAGCCGTACGAGGTCAGCAGCTTCTCGATGACGCCGGTCTCGCGCAGCGCTGCCGAAGTACCATTGGGGTACCCGTTGTGTCCATTGTTGTGGAGCAGGTTTGGATCAAAGCTCATCTGGGCCACACAGAGCACAGGCAGAGAACAGTGCTGAGCATCAGCTTCCTCCCCTCGCATCCCCACAGGAACACAAAGAGCTTGGGTAGTTACTGACACAGCCCTAAAATGTGTTTTAAGTTTTACTCTCTTCTTAAAACAGAGTAAAACCACCAACACAGTAATCTTTAAAATTTATACAGGCAACATATTTATAAAACGAGCCAGAACTGTAACACCAAAACAAAGCTTGCTTAGAACAAAACAGACTTCTGGCATTTTTCAAGTATTACACCTCAAAGTACTCCCACATCCAGTTTCACACTAGAGCCTGAAAATATTTGAAGTATCTGCTTTTCCAAATTAAACAGGTGATTAGGAAAATGCAACAGTTCTGAATCAACACAATTAGGTTCAAATCCCTGCATAGTTTCTCCCTAGTTCATGCGTTCAGTCTTTCATACTAAAAAATGGTATTAAGTAATTAAACAGTTTTGCACAGTTATGGAATTAATAAACAGAATTTAACATTCCTGTGGCATTGAAGCTCAAGTGCTAGAAAAACAGAGAAAATTTGAAAATAGCACTAAAGGTGTAATAAACTCCTAAATTAACTGACAACTATTAAAACATTTTATTTTATGGGGTGTTTTTTCTTTTCAAGTCACAGATTCACCCTTGAAACATTCCCAATCCCTTTACCAACTCACTGGCTTTTCTGATGTACAGGTCTCCTTTTTAAAGCAGGGCACTTGGACTTACAGGTTAGCTATTAAATCAGATGAAATGTATTACACCTCAGTAAACACTGCAATTCAAGAGAGACAACTGCAGCAACCCTCTTCCCTCCAAACAGGCAATATGCATCTTAAAATATACAGGATTATATGTTAGTTTCCAGAGATTTTAATTTGGAAACAGAGTGAGATCATATCAGTTCTCTGCTTTCTTGCTGTAAAAGGAGAGATTTAAAATTACTCAGCAATGTGTTTAGTGGAGATAAAAGACACCTGAGCAACTTGTAAAAGGGTCATGTTTCTCACTCTAACACAGCCAGTGAGTTACTCAATGTATGAGAAGGCATAGCACTCATATTATGCTGTTTGGAAATCAGTTTAAAAGTGATCAAAGAGCACCAAAAAACACCTGCTGTGAAGTTCTTGGGTAGAAATCTTTGGTCTTGGAGACTGACATTAAAAAAATAAATTGGAAACCAGCACACAAAATAAAGATTGACAGTATTTTGACCTCCAAGAGGAGGAGGTCTTCTCCCCCTTCTGGTTCAGACCCACATGGGGTAGATGAAGGAAAACACAAATAACACAAGGTGGGGGAGTGATCTGAGGGGGCAAAAGGATCTCAGGACACTGTCATGGTCTCCATCCCACAGCACTGGTCAGCACTTCCACAGTACACTGTTACCACCCAAGGCTCCTTAAGAATTCACTGAAGTGCTAAATCTGCTGTGATATCATTTCTGTAACACACACTGCTTATTTCCTTGCTCTACAGCTCACTTTTCTTTCCCTTAAAAATTAGTAACAATCTCTTAATTTTAATCAATGCTGCCCTCTTATTCTTACCCAACCAACCTGCAAAAAGTGGCCTAAATCAATACCCTTAACATGTTCAAGTGATGAAATATTGACATGTCAGAAAATCATGAATCAGAAACAAGACCCCTTTAGAGACACACAGAGAGCTGCAGCCCATCCCTCCTCAAAGGCCTCTTGCCAACAAAGGCAGCCATGGCTTTGTCCAGCTGAGTCCTGGAGACCTCCAAGGACAGAGGTTCCATCACCTTTCTGGGTTGCCTCAGCAAAGATCTCTTTCCCCTTCTGTCCAGCCTAAGCTGCCCAAATGACAAAAGCAGTCACATCTTTTTATGCACTGGATTATGTTTAAAGGACACATTTTCTCTGACCATTTAACAAAAACCACTTGATAAAGCTGCTAAGATTTACTGACTAGCTCCTGGCAGCATCATCCCAAGATAACAATCCTCATCTTTTGAGGAAGGCAACCCCAGGACACTCCACACAAGAAAATGTCCTTGTGAGAACACAACAGCTGAACTGTTTTAAGCTATCCTAGAGTTTGAAATACTTTTCAAAAATAAACTGGTCCTGCAAGTAGGGTGGCTGGGGGAAGAGAAAATGATATGTTATTATACCTTCTCCCAGAAGAATTACAGGCCAGAGCATTAACCCATTCTGGAAGCTGGAATGAGCCTGCCAAAGGCTTCTGTGAGTCACCAAAAGGCCACCTCACCTCTGATACAAGGGAAACAACAGACACCTCGCCTCAAGCACGAACTAAAGGTACATCAGAGAGAGAAAATGACAAAAATCTAGCTTAAAATTTAGCTCAGAACAGCCTGTCAGTGGTTCACCTCCTGCTCAGACTACCACTGCACGACATCATTCGAACAGTTTGAGTTTAAAGGAGCATTAGGAGCACAGCACAAAGAACTCCTCACCAGTCCTCTAAAGCCTGACAACTGCAGTTCAAACAAAGATTCCTCAGGTGGCACTGAAATTTGCTGTACAAAGATACTATAAAGAATCAGCAGCTTTTCCAGATAATTGTCAAATTCCTACATCTTATAACAGGAATACGAACGATTAACCCCACCAAAAGAAATATTCAGCGAAAGAAAAAAAAATATCTGTGCTGTAAGATTAAAAGACTAAAAAGAAATCATTTGAGAAAAGGGATTGGAGCCATAAACCTACTGTTACTAGAAAAGAGAAACATCAATAATCAGCTCTCAAGGGTTGTAAGTATTGTTAAATAGAACCACATTGCAGGTACTATCAATTCACCATACTAAATGAACATAACAGCAAAGAGTCATGGAACCACTGATGGTTTGGGTGGGAAGAGGCCTTAAAGATCATCCTGTTCCACCCCCTCCCATGGCAGGGGCACCTTCCACTGTCCCAGGTTGCCCCAAGCCCTGTCCAGCCTGGCCTTGGACACTTTCTGGGATCCAGGGGCAGCCACAGCTGCTCTGGGCACCCTGTGCCAAGGCCTCGCTATTAAATGAATTTATTATCAAGAACTATTAAAAAACCCTAACCAACCCCAACCCCTCCTGTTAAAAACTCAGTAAGAACCAAGTTCAAAAATACACATGTAACTCTTTCTCCACCATGTGCACCAACCTCGCAGTGATATTCAAATATTGCACTTTCAGTAGTATTTGCCGATTCTTCTGTTTCAGCACAAGTTTCTAAGGATGAAGACTGCTATTATTTTAAAAAAGGGAACAAAAGGAAGAGAGACAAAAAGAGAAAGAAAAAGATAGCAAAAGAAGGTGATCTATCGAGCTCTAGAGAATACAAGTGCTGCTGCCCTGGGCAGTTTCACTACAGCACTGGAGAAAACAAAGACTACTATAGCAGCGTCGGGACGTGCTCTTTTGAAGCTGTTGAGTAGGCACAAACTTCTTGTTTCAGATCAAGCCTTGTATCTTCTTCAGTGTAAGTTGCCTCTTCTTTGGTCTTGAGTTGTTACAATGTGGTATACTTATATTCTTTTCCTGATCTGAACTTGAAGCAGCAGTTTCAGGTGGTAAATTCTGTTCTGTTCCACTTCATACTGGAGAAAGGAGAAAGACACACACACTAAGTATCACTTTGAAGGAAATTCTCATCAAATCACAGAATGGATTGGTTTGCAAGGGACCTTAAAGAACATCTACTTCCATACCCCCCTTGCACATCAGTTCTAGGTCTTAATAATAACAGGTGCATTTCCTCTACCTTAATACAGTAGGTTTAATCCATGCTAGGCAAAACTTTTTTAAAGACATACTTGGCATTCCCACTCCCAGTTTTGTTTTCCAAAAGACTGGTTGAGTCCAAGCCAGTGAGATGGTATTTCCAATTCTGAATTTGTTCAGACACACTCAGGCATCTCAGGGAAGGTCCCAGTGTGTACCATTAAAATGGCAACTTCATTTTGATCATTAGTATTTGACCCATTAGCAAGCCTTCGTCCTCCTATCAATAACTTTATATGGGTGCTTATTAAATTATGCCATAATTTGTGTAAGTGCTCACACAGATCCTCAGAGGAGCAATAGGATGTATGTATACATGGGAATTAAAATTTCCTGATTACTTCTGTTCCAAAGGTTAAGTTAAGGACTAGTGATACCTGAAGCACATTTAGAATTGTATAAAAATCAAGAAACTTCTCAATTATGTGTACAAACACTGCATGTAAATAACACAGAGCCATTCTCTGGACTCCTGAAACAGTTTTTGTGAAATGTTGATTACATGTGATGATATTTGTGTAGCTAACACCAGGGAGAATCTTTTCTGCACCAGTAACTAGTTAGCAATTAATTCCCTCCTAAAGTTTTCCAGTGCCACTTTGTCTTTTCATGAGAAAAGCAGTTTCAGCAAATTGCCACCTACCACACAAAACATAACCTTACAGAAATAGAAGCCTTCCTTGAGAAGAAATCAAGCTTTGAGTTTGTTGCTTACTCAGTAGATAGGAAAAACAAAAAAAGGGAGGATATTTTTGTGGACAAAAGCAGGTGAGAAGCAACACAGCTCTGACCTCACAGACACACTGGCAGTTCTGCAGTAATCTAAAGGGATGAAGCATCAGGGCAGAACTCTTCCCCAAATCATTCCACAAGTCCCACACCAAAAGAGAAAAAATATTAATAAAGCCTATTTGTCCAGTATAGCAGGAAAGTGAATTTCACAACTTATTCTGAGCTTCGAATTCCCTCTGGTGATTTGAAAGAGTCAGTTTAAGTGACTGAAACCTGAATGCAAAGACACTTCAAAGTTTCACCCTCACCCCAGTGAAAATGCTGAGTGAAGGCAGCTATTGCAAGAACCCCAAATGTGCAAACTCATCTCCAGTTTTACAGAAGTTTGTATTTCAGTGATTTCCCCCAGCTGAAGCATCTCCTTCCACCACCACTGAGAATTTCCAGCTGAAATGAGTTTTTCTGTCAGACCATCAAACACACGTGAAATAGATTAAATAAACTGGGTGAGGGCTGTTCAAATGTGGTGTGAAAGGTTTGCACTGAAAGATTCGATTATAAAATATTACAAATTAGAAGACACAAAGCTATTGCAAAGATAACAGTATTGCTGCTTTTCCCTCACCTCAGCATTACACTGGGGCAACTGTTACCACCATCTCTTCCAGGACAGTGTTATTTTGGGGCAGCATTTCAGCTCTCAAACCAGCACACTGCATCCCAG
This sequence comes from Promerops cafer, assembly GCA_013398275.1. Classification (NCBI taxonomy): domain Eukaryota; kingdom Metazoa; phylum Chordata; class Aves; order Passeriformes; family Nectariniidae; genus Promerops; species Promerops cafer. The sequence continues at coordinate 63,099 of VZSE01003598.1, read as the reverse complement.
GAACTGCACAGACACACTTGGAATAGTCTCACGTACTTCTCTTTCATTTAATTAGACCAATATTATTAGAGCTCTCCTAGAGATGTAACTCTTATCATATTGCATTTATCATTTTTTGGCTGTTAAATATATCACTTTTTCATTTAATAATCAAAACACCTCATCTGATCAAATAAGACTAAAGCTAATTTTATCAGTCATGGAGTAAAGGCATAAACCTTTCCATTAAAACCCAGTCTGATCTGATAACAAGATGGGTTTACTACACCTAAGTTATTGAAAAAAAAAAGCAGCTCATCAAGCAAGCATAACTTAAGCAAAAAGAAATCTCACTGTGCTCATCTGCCTCAAATTCTTTACTTTTTAATTCAGCTACTATAAATACTCCCCCAAATGATAAACACCCTGAGCAGCTGCCTAGCCCCTAAGTCTCACTGCCTGCTGCATTTGGGTATTTACAGCTGAAAGGTTTAATGCAAAGACAGGGAAGAGCTGGGCCCTGCTCTTGAGGTCTTTGCCGTGCAGATCCTGCTAAATGACAACAGGTCACATGAAGCTGTTCACAGCCAGAAAGCACCTACAGAGCCCCACATGGAACCTGCCGGATGACAGCATTGTTCTGCTTCCCATTTTCTTCACAAAAAGAAGCAACTGCAAGGACACACATTCTGTGGATCAGAGCACGTGCTTCCAGAAACAGCCCTCTAGGCCGTGACCAAGGTACAATTTAATAAAGATAAAACTTCGTCTTCTCAGTGTGCACATACAACACAAATCCGTGGAGATCAGGCTCTTCCATCTCTTTTCAGATGGATATTGGAAAGCAGCACTGAGCACTGGCTCTTGGGCACCCCAGCCAGTACGTGACAGCTGTGAGACGAACCACCACCACAGCAGTGAAGTCCTTTTCGTGTCAGGAAAAAATACATATATGGGGGGAAAAAGAATTAAAGAACTACCAAGGACATCTGTAAAGAATGTATGGAGAAAAAAACCAAAAAAAGTCGTTAAACGAAATACCCGGATTTTTTAAAGGGTTGTGTGGTGCGGAGACGAGCCCCGCGCTGGGTATCAGTGCGGACAGCAGAGAACCGGCCCCGGAGCGGCGGAGCCGCCCAGGCCCGGTCCCTCCCGCGGCCCCGCTCGCTGCGCTGCACCAAGATGGAGGCGGCGGAGCGAGGGGCGGCCGCGCCGAGGGGCGGC
>VZSE01003598.1:0-55437 GCA_013398275.1 Promerops cafer | reverse complement strand
GGTGGATGTTCCCCCCCCTCCCACGAGCCGCCCACGCCGCGGTCCCGCGTGTCCGAGCCCCCCGTGCCCCGGCAGCCCCGGGCGCGGCCGCAGCGGGGCGGCCCCAGCACGGTCGGGGGAGCCCGGGACAAGGCCGGCTCCGAGGGGCCGCTGCTCCACACAGGCTGTTTGCGGAGGGCCGGCGGCCCTGACCCCGGGTCCCGCTTATCTCCGCGGCTGCTCCCTCCCAGCGCGATCAATCCCGGCTGGGATCTGCGGGGCTCCCATCTTATCTGATGGCGCTGTTTGTCCCTTCCAACAGTAAACATCCGCCACTCAAAATAACAAGCTGTGCAATGCTGACTCGCTGCTTTGATTCTTATTTGCTAACTGAAGCTACTGTTGGTGATCCGGGGTGTCCTTGAGGCTTTGTGCCACAAAGTTTTGTTCAATAGCACCGACTTCATTAACAATGCTTTCAGCAATAATATTTTAGCAGGACTGCCTTTGATTTGAATCATCTTTCGAATTTAAATCCCTGTTCACACAGACACATGAGAAAACTCCAGGATGCTTTATCAGATGAAGGTTCTTTATGATCCCAGAGATAATCAAGCCTGGTGCAGAAGTGCTGAATGAGATAATTTTATAAAAGCAACAGTCTCAAAACACGCACACAATGCAAAAGAGAACAGGGTAAGCAGCTGCAGTTGGAATATTTCATCAGAATCAGATTAATTAGTAAAGTATGAGAGCTATTCTACAAATTTGGGAAATGTAATCCTTCCACTAAATTTGGAAATAAAAGTCCAGACCATGGTTATAGCATATTTCACCTTCTGGTCCTTCCCTATTTTTCATCTTATTAGAGAATACTAGAAAGTTAAGACAGTTTATCAGGCTTTCTTTTTCCTAATAAGCAAGTCATGAACCTTGGAAAACTGACAAATATTGCTGTGTGGGCCATCCTGGTTATGGAACAAATTGGGTAAAGATTGTCCTGTCCCAAAATGAACACATCATCCCTAAGCCATAGCCAGTGCTGGTGTCCCCTGTCCCACTCTCACATCCTCACATGACCCCTCCTGAGCAGTTCAGCACCTGCTGCTGCCTCCCTCTGCTCCCGTTCCCAGCTCCTGCCTGCCTCCAAAGCCTCTCCCAGAGCACCCATTTCCACAGAGCCCCTGGGCAGGCTCCCAGAGCAGGCCTGACACAGCTCCGTGGAACGAGCCCTGTGTGCCAGAGCCATCTTTCCCTTTTTCACTTTATCCAACACGGATTTCTGTGAAACCGAGCTTGCAGTCCCTGAGGTTCCGCTTAATTCAGGCACCCAGTGAGCCATTTGGAGGTGTGGCACTGGGAATTGCAGTTCTCATCTCCAGGAAATCCCCTGAAGGAGCCCACGGTCTGGGCAGTGTGAAGGATCATTTCAGCCCCGCAGGAGCTGCACCGGGATGTGTCTGAACTGCCAGTTCTGCTCTTGTGTTTATAATTCGGATTTATCACTCACTTCTCCCTGGTGTCAGAGGTGCCATCCTGGGCCAGCGCTGCTGTACCAGACTGTCATCTCAGGATCAGTTTATTTCCTCTGTGGCATTCTGGCTTCTAGGAATAAAACTCCAGGATGGGGGAGATGAGAGTCTATGACACCACTGCCACACTGCTCTGAGCCCGTGCTCCCACTCGGGGCTGGGGCTCAGCCCCTCTGCAGCAGACCTGGACACGGAATCATTTGTCCAGCTCCCAGGGGCAGCAGAGTGAGCTCCTGTGGCGCCAGGACACAGAGCGGCTCCCAGTAGGACAAAGCTCCTTGGTTTAAATGCTGGGAATGCTTGTCACCAAAACTTCGAGTGTGTAGCAACAGAGCTTAAACAAATCAACAGATGAGAATTTCTGAGTAGGGGTGCCTTGTAATTCCTTTGGCTTATCACATCAATTCTGTGTAAACTAAATAGAATGTATAAATTTGGCCTCTCAAACTTTTTAGTGTTTAACTTCAATTCGATTAAACACTTATGTGTGTGTACAAAGTGAAAAATGGGGTTACAAGAGGTTAATGTTTTAATGCTTTTAATAACTCTTAACCACATGGCTGTATTTTGTCAAACAGAACACGGGGTTGTTGTAGCAGAAGTGAAGGCTGGATAGCAGAGTCCTGGGACTCTCAGAACAACAGTGCTGCTGCAGAGCCCAAACTGCTTCCAGGCCATCTTTGGAAGATCAGAAATAGTATTTCTGTGGTGGGATAAATACATAACAGTTCTGAGTACAGCTGAGGAGGCTCTTGCTAACAGTAGGAAAATCACAAAGAAAAGAAATCTAGATGAACCAAAAGTGAACAAAATTGCTCAGGGCACAGGAGCACTTCCCCTATGGATACAGGCTGAGAGGTGAGGCCGTTCACCCTGGAGAAGAGAAGGTTGTGTGGAGACCCCACAGCCCTTTCCAGGGTCTGAGGGGGCTACAGGGAAGCTGGAGAGGGACCCCTCATCAGGAACTGCAGGGACACGACAAGGGGAAATGGGTTCAAGCTGAAAGAGTTGAACTTCAAGTTATATATATGGAAGAAATTCCCTGTGAGGGTGGGCAGGCCCTGGCACAGGGTGCCCAGAGCAGCTGTGGCTGCTGGAAGTGTCCAAGGCCAGGTTGAATGGGGCTTGGAGCAGCCTGGGCTGGTGGAAGGTCCCTGCCCATGGCAGGGGGTGGAACAAGGTGGGATTTAAGGTTCCTTCACACTCAAACCATTCTAGGATTCTATGAACAGACCAGTATCAAATGGCAACGTCTGTGACAGATGGAGTGACAACGAGATATTGGAAGTAGAGAAAAGAATAAAGGGCAAAATCCTGGGATACTTCTTGGATTTTCAGTAAAATTATATTAATTTTAAGTGTGGTCAGCACAGGTAGAAGCATTGGCTAATTGTCTGAAAGCACAAGTCTCCCACGGTGATACAGCAGGGCACAAGTTTTTAAAAATGGAATGTGACAATTCTCATTTCCATTACAAGTCCTTCCTTCAAAACCCAACTATTTCAGCAGCTACAGCTGTTTAAAAAGCAAACCAGCCCCCTCTCACACCACACACCCCAACACTCTCTGACTGCTTGCTTTTAAAATTAAGTGGTAGTGTTAAGACAGCTCTCAGCTACTGTCACAATTTCACTGGTATCACCTTCAACAAAAGTGTAGCACAGAGACTCAGGGGCCAGGAGCCCAGAGGAATCCTCCTCTTGCACTTCCCAGCCCATACTTCAAGGTAGATTAACGTGGCACAATGCAGAGTTGTCCTGTGACAGAAGTTGTTACCAAGGAGCTCAGTCTTATTGTTCATCCTAATTATCTTGCTTTGATAAATCTTGAGGAGTCACCCACTGCACCACAGCACTCACACTTATGAGTCTAATATTCTTTCTACTGTTAAAACAAATGTCCTCAAGATGGAATCCAGGCTGGAGAAAAAGAAAAACATTATCATTGATAAATGGATACATCCAGTTAGTTCAGTCTCTCAGCAGCAAGACCACTGCTGATAAAATGCTGAGCAAGGGATTCCACAATAATTATTTTGTAATGCTTTATACAGAGTGTCAAGATCTGCTTTATGGAAATGAGGTCTTGGCTTCCCTTTGCTCTACAGTCACTGCAGTGCCTGTAGTTCTGAGTATTCTCTGTGAACTACCAACTCTTGAGATTGTAATCAACCTTAATTGATAGCTTTGCTTTCTTCCACCTTGTGCCCTGCTGGAGCATCTTATTAACAAATTTTGGTCTTCCAGCCAAGGGGAAACAGATTTGGCAGAGGGGACTGAAAGGGGGAGGTATCAGGGTACCCAGGAACTTTGTGAAGGTTGAATGGATGGGCTTATTGTACCTACTCTGCCTTCAGGCACTGCAGATTAAATTTAAGAGAACAAACAGGAGAAACAGTAACATTTTGTGGGCCGTCCTGAGATTTTCAGGTTTTGAGTTTAAGGCAGTCTGGCTCTTGGACTGAAATTTAACATAATGTTTAGTTTTTCAAGATTGGCCTTACGAGCCTGTAAGAAAATGCAAGGTGAAACTATCCAACAACTTCATGATTAAGAAAAAAATCAATCTTAAAAAGATTAAACTTGTTCTTCCTCTCTGGTCTGATACTTCATCATTTAATCCCACGAAAGCATTTAAGAATTTAACAAGAACTTCCATCTTCTGAATTATTTCTCATCCAATTTGATCGTGAGGATTTGTCTGATACATTTGATGCAAAACAAAGAGTATTTCTATTATCTCACACTAACAAACACTTCTCTGCAGTGCTAAATGGGAGCTGTTCACTGTGCAAGGTGACACCAACAAGCAAGATCCGTACTCACAAGGCTTTGTGCTGCTTCTCACCCAGGACTGAGAGGTTCATCCCCACCCATGAAGAACAATCCCAACAGTGTCAGCATTCCTGAGCCTTTGGAAGATCTATAAATAATAGAAGAGAGGGGGAACAGAAAATTTGCGTTTCTTTCATGAGTTCCTCAAGATTGGAAAGGAAATCCAAGGTCTCGGATCACAAAACTTGTGGCATGGATGTGTCTGCCAGTGTATTTTATGCCTCTGAACCATTTTCTTTCTCTGACACACAAATAGGTAAAGATTAGGTTAGGTAATTTTGATATGTGATCTGTATTGTTAATACTCAGCTTTCTGTACCATTGCTCAGAACAGTTTACCAACAGGAGAGATTTAATCCTGTAATGAAATAATCATTATTTTAATATAACCTTTAACTCACATAGAACAACAATTACTGTAATTAGCAATTAGTTTTCTGAGGGCTTTAGTCATTTAGTATTTGACTCTTGCTTTCATCATTTAATGATTTACAGTAATGAGCTGGAACATCAGTATTTTGTACTGAAATGGCCAAAATAGTTGTCCAGGCATCCTTGCCCTCATGTGACAGATCTCAGATGGCTTGGGGAGAAGTTAGCCAAGAGCAATAGACAATGCCATCACTTCTGCTTCAGTTCTGCTGAAAAACAACAACAAAATGCCTGCTCTGCCTTGCAGTCAGGGCTCAGTAGCTCTTGGAGGGCTGTTCCTTTGCTGAGATTCTGCCCTTTGTTTGAGTTTTGTTTGACAAATGCTTTATAAATGAGCAAAGAGGTGGTTTATGTTTCATTAATGAGGCTGATAGTGGTTAATTACTGAAGTTACGTAAACAATCCAATACCAGATCAAGCCAAACGGGTCATTTATGTAGAGAAGATCCAGCTGGAGTAGATGCGATTTCCTTTAACTATTCGGTTACCAAAGGAGTCACAGACATCTGGAATCTCCAGTCCAGATGAACAAAGAATTGTGCTGACCTTGAAAACCTTGACTCTCTCAGCAGGTCTGGATCCAGGGAAGCTCTTCCTTCATCTCCAGCTCCCTCACCCAGCAGACCCTTGGAGGCAGCTGCCCAATCTCCACGGGGATTTGGCTGCCCGGAGCTCCCAGTTTGCAGTGGTGGCAGTGAGGCTGCACAAGTGCTGCAGCAGTGTCCAGGTCAGGCTGCTGTCACCAGATCTGCTTGTTTTCTATGGAAAACACGTGTGTCCCTTATCCCCCACTTCAGTGCCACTTCTGGATGCTGGCTCGTGGCACGAACTCGTTCAGCTCCTATTTTCAGCCCGTATCTGTGAGTGACACTTTGTTTACTTACTGCTAGTAAAGCAAGCTTGGAGTCTGGTATTATTTCCTTTGCCACTGAAGTGGCTCTGGGCACGTTACTGACCAGAGACTTCAGCAGTGTTTTACAGAATTGATGTAAGTATAGAAAAATAACAGAGAACAGAGCTGGAAGAGAGCTTCAAAGTCCTTTACAAAAAGTCCTCTTTACAAACCAAAGCAACTCAGAGAAAACAATTCTTGAGTTCAATCTGGTTGCCCAAACTGATCTTCAAAGCAGCCAGTGGAGAAGATTGTACAAGGAACTCACTCCAGTGCTATTTTTACCACAGTAATTGCTTTCTCTGGTTTGTCATTTAAATCTCCCTTACTCTTAAATAACCTTTCTGGTTTTTGATTATTTACAAGCATGGAAAAGAGTTTATTTTCCTCTTCTTTGCAGCAGTATTTTAGGTGACTCAAGTGTGCCCTCAAGTCTCCCATTTTTGTCATGTTAAGTTTTGAATAGGAGCAGTGATTTATTAAAATAATGTAAATATCTGTATTTACATAAATATATGTATTTAGCCAGTCACCTGGTCTGAATCACTTCATGATTATGCAAAATAGTTTCATTACTACAGCATGGGAGTTAATCAACCTTGGGCTAATACTTAATTACTGCAATTCATTTCTACTACAACTAAGTTTTATATAGTTATTTTATAAACTTATTTATATACTGATTTTAGAAACTGAATTTATCCTGAATCCAGCAGGCTTTATAAACTGAGTACAGTGGGGATTTGATGCCTTTTAAAAACCTGGGCTTCAGGCTTAAGCCCCCTGGAGTCAACAGGCTCTAAATACCCACATCCTACAGCTAATTTGAACACCTTATCAGTAAGGTGCCTTCTATCAGAAAAAATGCTAAAAATAAAAGTCAGTAGCATTTAAAAGCTAACCACAATATTTCACAAACCTCTGCTTGTTTTTCCAACTTTTATGAGAAAGGCTGGATGAAAAAGTCAATGGGATATTGTGAAAGAGATACTTCTGTGAAAAAAAATATTTGTTTTATCAATTGTAAAACCTTCAGTTTTACTATTGAAGTTTTTTTGACAACTTGGCAAGTTTCTGTATGAGGCTGCTTTTACCGGAAAGACAAGTGCTGATCCTAATTAAGCTTAGAACATAATTATCTTCATCCCTGCTGCATAATCGCTGCGTTCCAGCCCCCCATCACCACACATGATCAATGCAGGACATCTGAAAACTCAGAAGACCCCATAATATGCTCAAATGACATTTATCAGTCAATGCTGTTTGTTCTTGAAAGACTCAACCGTTCCACTCCACAGACAGATTCCTAAATGGCACCTGGAAATAAGGAGCCTTGGAGCTGCTCTTCTCTGGAGCCCATGGAATAGAAATATGTCCCTCCTTTGAAGGGTGATGGCAGTTTATCCATGAAAACCTAATGTCCCAAAATAGTATTTTAAGTGACTTTGCTCTAAGTTACCCAAGGGGAAATTATATTTTCCTTTTCCCATCTAATTCCATGCAGTATCCAGCAGAAGCAGTTTTTTCTGAGGTGAATGGAGAACCCATCTTACATAGAAGGCAGGTGAGCTCCTCCTGGAGTGAGGAGATTTGCAGCCTGCTGGGAGCACTGGAACAGCATGATACCTGACAAGAAAATTCCCTATCCAAAAGGTCACATCTACCTAGGAAACAATGAAAACATCAAATTGCAATATGAATTTATTAGAAGTTACTAATAATGGAAATACTCAGGGTTTTAAGAATGAAATTCTGCTGAGTTAATGGCAACATGAACTTAAGTTCACCGAGGTTGCCATGGTGTGTGCTGCACCACCACAGGGCTGTCTGGATCAGAACACGGAGGACAAGGTAAGTGTTTGGTGTTTGCAGGTCCTGGCCTGATCCAGCCTTTCCAAATGAAATTATTATGTCATGTAATAATCTCCAAATAATACTACTGCAATATTTTCCCCACTTGGGAATTGAACATTTTCCATCACCAGCCCAACATGTCAACGTGAAGCAACCAAAATGGGAGAATTTGGAATTCTAGCAAGAAAGCAGAATCTTTGTGCTGGGCAGGGAGGACTCTGGGAAGCAGTGACGTGAGGGTCCCCATGGCCTCTGTCCCTGGTGACCCAGTTCTGCTGTGATTTATGTGGGCTCGCAGCTGCCCTTGCTCCGACCCCAGAGGAGCTGTGTGGGAAGTTGGTGTCTCGGAGCCGCGGCGTGGCTCTGCCGAGTGTCTGGAGCCCGGGCTGTGCACAGGAGCTGATAAATAGGGAAAGGCCTGCTGGGCTGCAGCTGCAGCAGAGCTGGGACCGGCGCTGCAGCCCACGGACCCTGCGCCGGGAGAGGAGAGGAGCTCCCTGCAGCCACTGTGAGTATTTCATTCCCTTCTCTGCATGCTCTGAGTTAGAAATTGCTGCTCAACACATACATCAGTTTGCCATGTGAAAATATTCCAGGCACTGGGCTTTTTTCTTCTTTACCTCGTTTTTTTTCTTTCTTTTAAAAGATCTGACTAAATGAAAACAGCAAATATGCACTTTTAAATCTGGTATTCTACTGCCAAGGGTTTGTTCCAACAGTACTTCATTTGACACACGGAGTGAAGAAAAACTATTTTTCAATTCAATTACTTGTTTCCTTTCCAAAAAGTACCTGGAAAACTGAGTTTCAAACAACCTCTAATCTCTTATTTTAGAAAGTATAAAAATTATGCCTTTGAAATAATTATTCATGGAATAACGATTCCAAAGGAAAATTTCAAGATAATTGCAATGCAGTCCATTGGTGAAATAAGCCAGTTCCTATCATGGTTATTATATGACCAGGAAGGAACACATTTGAAAAGAAGAAAAGTGGAATTTCTTCAAAGAGCAGCTTTGGGGAGCTTCTTGGCACATTAAACCAGGAGGAACAGAAAAATCTTTAATAATGCATGTAAGCTGCATGCAGGATCAAGCAAGTGATCCTACAATTTCCCCTGCAAAATCATTCTTTAATTAAGCAGTGATTACTGAATTGCTTGAGTGAAATTGAATAGATCAGCTGGCAACACACCTACTTGGCACTGATTATGCTCTGTTACCTTTTTTTTTCTGATTTTGGTTTAAATTTTCACAAATTAAAAAAAAAAAAAAAAAAAAAGCTTTGCCTTCCAGCTGCAAGCAAAGCACAGTGATTAAACCCGAGCCTGAAACCTGCTCTGAGTTCCACTACGTGACCACTAACGTGCCCCAAGGTGTGCTAAATAGATGGTGAAGACATTCAGCTCAAGTTCCTAAAATTCCCTGTAAACAAGAAATTTCCCCATGACTCAACTGTCAAAATATTTATGGTAGCAGCTAAAGCACTGTCAGTACCGACCTCTGAAAGGGCTCCTGTGGCCCTGCTCTGTGAAGGATGTTTTGTATCCCAATAAATTTGATAAGTTGATGATATGTTGCTTTATGATATGGGGTTTTATAGCAATAAAAATGATAAACCCCACATCTTTCACCATAAATAGAAATAAATAGATGTACAGTTCAGATTCTAGACTGAACGTGTACATTCTATTTATGGTTCCACTTTACTTTTATCAATCAGTGGCTTTTTATTTTTTTCTTTAGTGGATTCCATTTTTGATAAACTGTCAAGTGTTTCAGTTGGGATTAAGAACTAAATTTCTGTGTGAGATGGATAACCAAGCCCTTGAATCAACACGTTCTGGTTTATACTGAACATTCCTAGTTCAGAAGATGAGCACAGGCAAAACTAAGCCTGTAAAAGCACAACATTTTCAAACGTGCCTAAGCCACCTTGAATGCAGGTCACATCTCCCAAAAAGCACCATTCCCCTCACCTGGTCAGGAGTTCACAGGGGAAATGCCCAGTAGAAGAAGGAAAAGCAGGAGCAGTGTGTGCTTTATGCAGATGACATTTTCTGTCAGCTCAGTCTGAGACTGAGGGCTGAAGGCTCCCACCCTATGTGTGTTACTGCTTGGGATGCTACAAAATAAGTCATTTAAAAATTCATCTTTTGTTATTCCAATGTTATTTTGTAATTCATCTTTCGTTATTTCCACTTTTTAGGCTAAAGATCTTTATGCATCCTCTCTGGGAATGTATTTAGATTTTTGCTTCCTTTTAAAGCACTCATGCAGAAATGTGGCTATATTGGGAATACACAGAAAAGAGAAAAAGGGGCACAAAACGTTCTGGGAATGGCATGGATGCAACTGCCCAAACATCCAAACCCATTGCTCCATTCTTATTTCAACTTTGTTCCAGTTACTGTTTTGGACATTACACCTGGGCATGTCTGGTTCCTTCTGCCAGGAGCTTCACCCTGCTGGGCACGTGCAGAATTCCCTTGCCTGGCAAAGGGTGAATGAGTGTCTGTGTGGGCTGGGGAAGTGTCCCATGAGGTGTGAGGGGTTTGGGATGGCCACAGAGCCTTGGGGAGAGCAGCACACGGATCACAGAATCCCAGGCACTGGAGGAGGCCTCCCTGCTGCTGCCTCACTCACCAGGGGGGAGGCAAAGGTTGGAAAACAGGACTCACACAGTCACTCATAAATAATCAAAACTTGCCTGGCCTAGGAAATGAAGTTCCTTCCTTACATATCTTATTCTCTTCTTTCTTTTTTTTCGCTTTAAAAAGCCCAATGCTTTGTTTGATCAGAAGAACAAGCTTGTCAACACTAAATTCTCAAATGTCAGAAAATGAAACTCTTAATGTTTATTCATAGGTCTCATTCTTAGAGAGTAGAGCGTTCCTCAGATAACCATTGGATTTACTATTCCCACTGTTCTAACATCCTCTTAATTTAAGATTTCAGTTTACAAAGTCTCAGTCTAAGCTGGAAATGTTGTAGGTGCAACTGGTTACTGTTATTAGCCATAGAAGTCAGTCAGAAGGGTGGAATCCTTTCTCATACAATATTTAAGCTGAGGAAACTTTGCCTAAGGAAAATCTGCTTCCAAGTTTTGGAACGTTTAAGCAATTGACCACCTTACGTTTGGTACTTCACACTCCCAACTTCATACTGTTTTTATTAGACTGGATCAGTGTAATTTTTTTAATCTACTATTGAACTATTACTTTTATTTAAAGAAACCACTGGAATTCAGAAACACATTTCTTCAGCAAACACACATTTTTGGGAAAAAATGTAGACTTTGCCCAGGCCAAATTGATCTAACTGATAAGACCTCATGATTCAGTGACTTATTTTGCTCTCAAACAAATATTTACTAGCAGAGATAACAAACCCCCTGCATTCCAGCCTCACTGCATCCTTTCACCTTCTGCTGACAACACGAAGCGAAAGTGGTCAGCCCCAAAGCTCTGTCCCCTTTTGGGGGAAGGGATGTGTGTTCTTCCAGTCAGGACTTCAGATTCCCAGGGGTGATCCATTCATTGTCTCAGCTGCAGCAAGGTACAGGTATAGCACAAACCCCTTCCTTCAGGGAAGGTCTTCAAGCCCAACTTGCTGTAAATTCTGCAGAGGATCCCGTTGAACGAGTTGGATTTGCTGTATTTTCCAAATCTTTCCACGCCTTTTTCATCTTTTCTGTCCTTCCTGTCTGCTCAGGGAAAGCCTGTGAGTGGTTCATGGGCAAATTGTCTCTTACAGCCCTTGCTCAGCGGGCATTGGGCTCAGCAAAGGTTTAACCTGTGGCCACATCCCACTCATGCAGAGGGACAAGGGGGCAAGGAAAATATTCCTACTTACTCCCCTAATGGCTTCTCTGTTAGCTCTCAATTCTAAGCAGTACCAGAGGTTTGCTGTAGGTGTGTAAACTCAAACCCAGCTCGTGCCACTGTCCATACAGACTTTTTTTTCCCCCTAAAACTCTTTTAACAGTTTTTAGAGCACACTTTTTCAGAACCTCTCTAAATTTGAATTTATAAGTCAAAGTACTGAAAAATGAGGTAAGTTTTGAACTCCAGGCACAGCAGCTCTTCTCACCATGTCACTGTGAGCTCTCAGTGCACTTTGCTGTTGGGAATGTCAGTGAATCCAGCCAGGAGCCCAGGCTCCTTCATTGACCAAGGGGCAGTGGAAAGCTCTTTAGAGGCAGCACTTCCTATAGGAAATCAATATTTTGGTCTTCACTGAAAACTTTACACCTCTAAAGGAACACAGGAAGTGTATTTCAGGCAGTGCTTAAGCAAGGCAAAGTTGAGTTTTACTGCATAAATGAGTACTTACGTGATGAAGAACAGATATTCCATGCTGGTCTTTCCATGCTATTTTCCTTGCTTCAACTCTGCATAAAAAGTGAATTAAATAAACTCATTAAAAACCCATCTTTGTGTGCAAACAGGATAGCCCCACATCTGTGCTAGAGCACATGCTCCAATTCATGCCCAAAGCAAGTTTATTCTATCTAGTGAAGCTCCTTTTAATCTCTGAACTAGAGAATTTACCACTGATTAGTCCAATTCCCCCACACGGTTTTGTGTAAAGCTCAGAGCAAAACATTTCTAGCTATAACTTGGAAATTTAGGAAAGAATTTTACCCTGAATCTGTAATATCAGGACACTCAAACATTTTGTAGCCTTGTTGAGGGTGTTATGTGACTTCACACGGACATCTGATTTTCTTATGATCTGAAAATTCTGCCATGTTCTGGTGTTTTCTGGCTCTGTGTCTAACCCTACCTACCAGCAATGAAGAGATGGAGAGACTGACTGGTTGTGGTCAGAATCTGAATTTATTGTGGACTACACATGTTTATATACTAGTCTAGGAAGGCTAGTAACTTTACTACAATGATTGATTTATTCATGACATAAACAAACATGCATTTTACAACATCTCTTGCTTGATATAATTTTCTTTTCCTGTAAGTTCTGATTTACTCTTCAGCTAGTCTTGATTTAATCCTCAAAGTTCTGTTTGCTCTTGCCAAGGCATCCTGATTATCAAATCTCTTATGCTAACCAGGTCCAAAACACAACACCTACCCAGCAATTCTTTCCTGTGGGATGTTTCCCTTCCTTTGCCCTTTCCCCAGGTTGCTGTTTCGAGGCTGATCTCACAGCAGAGTGAATGAAGCAGTGCAGCTGGGAGCAGAGCATGGCCAACACGTTTGTCACGGTCCCTGACGGGTACGGCCTTCCCGAGCCCATCCAGTACTACGGTGAGTAAAGCAAGTTTTGTACTCTGGAAATACAGCAAAATGAACTCCTGGGGGAATGTCTTTTTTTCCCCCCTTCATTTTAATTTATCTTTAATGCACTTGAAACCTCACACTGAAAGTGTGTTGAAATCTTCTGTGTGCTCATACAGACTTTTGAGCACAATGTAATTATTCTGACTGAGCATTCCATATAAGCATCTCCCGTTGACCTGCATGGAGAAGACACAGGTTTTATTACAGTATTCCAGCTACATTATAAATAGATAATGCCTGTTCTATATCTTATGTAACTACAATTGCAATAACTAATTTGATTATGGAAGACTAAAGGATCGATCCAAAGCCCACTAAAAGAAAAAAAAAACCACCTCCAAACTGTTTTAAAAAACCTTTCCAATTTGTTTTTATAGTGATTTTAATAATCCCAAAGGAAGAATGAAACATGATGCATGTTGCACAGGCTTTCTTTTGTATAGCTGTGTATATTTAAGGGAGGCTGGATAAAATTAAAACTCGACAGAAAGGCAGGTAGAAACTCTCTTTGTAATTCTGTACCTTCATTTTACTAAACTAAAATCTTATAACTGTAAAGATGTGTGGAAAAATACTAAATAAACAAGTCTCTGCTTTTTACTCCTCTGAAGTTCAACTTTAAGACCCCTGTCACAGCAATTTTTAGTACTCTCTGATTTCTACACAATTTTTCTCAGACTCTTGTGCAACATTTTCAAAATGATGCCTGAGATACGTATCAGTAATAAACATTTCATTCATTAAAGAATTTACTTATGGAAGATATTTGACTAGAGTGGACAACTAATAAGAACAATCTTTAAGTGTAAGATCTGGAGGCAGCTGTGCCATCAGATGCCAAGTGATATTCAACTATCTACTAACACGAACCCAGTGGCACCCACACGACATTGCCCAAAACATTGCTGAGCTATTTTTGCTACATTTAAGATTTCACTTAAGAACGTTACAGGTTTAAATTTAAATAGAATGTGTCAGATTGCCCCTCTGAAAATGTCTTCCTCTAGTATTTATGCCACTAAATCTATAAAACATTTTTAAACTTTGGAGCAGCTGATGGCGAGATATTCTGCAGGCTTTTACTCCACTTTCGATTTCCCCCGGAACAGATGTTTTACCAGAGCACATCAACTACCAGCTGCAGGACCCGGATTTCCAGGCTGGCCCGTACTGCCAGTACTCAGCAGTGCCAGTGCCAGCCCTGCAGCCCCAGCCTGCCCCGTCCCCGTACGGCTCCTACAGCCTGGACCCCCCGTACGGCGACGGGCCCTGCGTCGGCAGCAGCTGCGAGCTCAGCAAGGGCCCCTTCCTGGCTCCCCACGGGGAGGACGGGGGGTACCAGGGGCTCAAGAGGCCCAGGTTAAACCACTCGGTGAGGCTGAAGGGGCAGGAGGAGCTGTGCGTGGTGTGCGGGGACAAGGCCTCGGGGTACCACTACAACGCACTGACCTGCGAGGGCTGCAAAGGTGAGCGGGGCCGCGGGGCCTCGGTGCAACCTTCCACAGCTGGGATCGAGGCACAGAATTGGCTGGGCTTGAGCTGGTGTTACTACAGTGGATTTTAATTTATCTAATGAAGCCCAAACACGAATCTAACACTCCAAATTCACATTTTTATAGCATTCTTTGAAGAAATATTTTCACGGTCTGTATTTAATACGAGCGCTTTAAGCACCTCATTTTTGCATTGATGACTTGCTAGAATAGTGTCAGTGTAAGCAGGTGCTGGTTTTCTCATTAATATTTCTTAGAGATTTACTTCAGTGTTATTAATTTCACTTCCTATTAAAATGGAATAAAGGCAAGTAGTAATTACTTGCTAATCATATTTTAACTTGTTGGTATGGGAGCTGTCTCATGAGGGGCAGCTCTGATTTCTGCTCACTGTGACCAGGTACAGGACTTGAGGGACGGGATGGAGTTGTGTCAGAGGAGGGTCAGGCTGAGATCAGGGAAGTTTCTTTCCCCAGAGGGTGCTGGGCACTGCCCAGGCTCCCCAGGGAAGGGGCACGGCCCCAGGGCTGCCAGAGCTCCAGGAGCGTTTGAACACCACTCTCAGGGATGCCCAGGGTGGGATTGTTGGGGTGTCTGTGCAGGGCCAGGGGTGGGACTTGGTGATCTTTGTGGGTCCCTTCCAAATCGGCATATCTATGATTCTATGCATGGAAAATGTCCATTAATATCAGTCAGAAACAACCAGACATAACTACGTTTTTAAAAAGCAGACTTAAAATCAAGCTAACGTTTCCATTTAAAAAACCCAACCATTCAAACCTGGAGGACACTTTTAAATCCTTGTGAGATAAAGCTCCTTAGATTGCTGCTGGTCCTCGTTCCCAGGCTTCTTCCGGCGCAGCATCACCAAGAACGCCGTGTACCGCTGCAAGAGCGGGGGGCACTGCGAGATGGACATGTACATGAGGAGGAAGTGCCAGGAGTGCCGCCTCAAGAAGTGCAGAGCTGTGGGAATGCTGGCAGAATGTAAGTGCTCCTCCACGCTGGAGTCTAATCACCGCAGATAAAACCTTCTCCAAAGTTAATCCCTTCCCGATGACACTGGTCGAAGCTTCATTTGGCTGTAGGAAAATTAACTTTGGGGATGGTGGCACCTGCAGCATCTTGGTGTGCAGGAGCCAGCAGTGCTTGGGAAGTATCCCCTCACCTTAAGGGAACTGTTGTTCACAGACAGCACAAGAGAAAAAAAGGAAGTACTAACAAGAGAAGCTAAATCCTAAGCCTTGTTAGGACAGCAGTGAGCAGAGCAGATGAGCTTTAGGGTTTGAGGGAAAAAATCTGAATAAAAATGGCATGATGGGGTTTGATGAAAAATTCTGATGCCTGTGTCACACAGCCACAAGGACAAAGATGACTGCAGACCCTCAGACCTTTGGTGGCTATTGAGCATCAGCTCACCTGATAAGGAACACACGGCCACATTCTCTAGGAAACGTAGCTCATTATAGGTGACAGCTTCTGTGATGCAAGACTGGAGTTATCTCTATTAAAAGTGATGACTTCAGACTGTAGGTGATTGTAGTTAATTGAAAACACAAACATTGATGGCCACTTCACACCTCACAGGTTTGCTGACTGAAGTCCAGTGCAAGTCAAAGCGACTCAGGAAGAATTTCAAGCAGAAGAGCAGTTTGCTTTCCAATATAAAGCTGGAGGATGAGGGACTGAATAGTAAGCAAGTATCATCTACAACAAGATCTGGAAAAGTGGGATATTTTTCTATTTAAAATATCTCTTTTTATCACTTATTCTTACTCCAAGTCGCTGTGACTTGATTGGTTTATTTTTTTAGCAGATCCCAGAGAAGATGGAACTTACTCCAGGAGAACATCAGCTTCTTGACCACATTGTAGCAGCACACCAAAAATACACAATTCCCCTTGAGGAAGCCAAGAAGTTTGTAGGTATCCAGCACACCCAGCCTGCATTGCTAAGTCACTGTTTCATGTATTTTGGCTATATCCAATGTCCAAATGCTCTTTTGTGCAGCTACAGGAAACTGCAAGTCCTGAGGAAAGTTTCCTCCGCCTGTCTGAGACAGCTGTTGTCCATGTCCAGGTGTTGGTGGATTTCACAAAAAGACTCCCAGGTGAGTTTCTTCCTTTGGGGAACATTAGAAGAACCAAATCAAACTGATGGTATGAACCAGAGAAAAATACAGGCTTTAAGAAAAGGCTCTAAACTGATTATTTGTACTTCTAACTTGCCATCGACGTGTCATGAGGACAACCTAGAAGCTTTCAGTTCAAAACTTTGCTATGATTAGATTTCTTCTCCATTTCTGACATGGAGTAGAGACTTTTCTGGAAGCACGTGGACCTCAAAATACCACCTTCAGGGAATTACTATCTCACCACATTCTCTGAAATCCAGTTGAGTCTGCAATTTATCATAGTCACCAAAGGAAAAAGCAGATGTTCCTTCAAAGGAAATGCCAGCACAGAAGGGACTAACCAGGTGTTCTTATTCATATTTTTCTTTCATACAGAACAAGGGAACAAGCAATTAAATTTAATCCATTTGAGTGTAAAGTTGACAAAGTAGAATTTGACAGGGAGGGTGATAACTTTTCTTTGTAAAACTCACTGACAAAGGTCAATCACCATATCTAAAGCAGGTATTTGATGTAATTTAGCATCTCTGGGGGGCACAGCTGAAGGAAGGGGTGAGCTGTCTGTTTTCTTGTGTAATATATCCTGCTTTGATCATGTTTAAGAAAAAAATCACTGAAGTTCTTTTGCTCTTGAATTACAAGTGCAGACAATGAGTTTGCAAAAGATGAACACAATTTCTAAAAAGAAAATAATGTAGCAGTGAATGGAGTATCCACAGTCACTAATCAATGCAGCAAATTTATCAGGTGTTAGGCCTATATTTATCAGATATTAGGAAGAATGTTTTGATAACAACTTGCTTAGTCCCAAAAATTTTATTTGTAGCTTCCTGTGAATCTTTTAACACTGAAAACTAACCCCTCCCTTCTTTTTCCCTATTTAATTGTCTAACCTGCCAACTAGCAAGAAAGAAAACAAGTCTTTTGCACATGCATCATTTAACTATGGCTCCTCCTTTCCAGATAAGATGTTTATTTTTAAAAAATCTTTTTTTTTTTTCACATCATGTTGGGGGCTTAAAGATAGCCCCAGCCTTCCCTGATTCTGAATATGCACCTTTCTCTGCAGGGTTTGAGAGTTTAGCCAGTGAGGACCAGATTGCTCTGCTGAAAGGGTCCACAGTGGAGGCGATGTTCTTGAGATCAGCCCAAATTTACAACCAAAGAATGAGCGAGTGCCAGCCATCAACCAGTGAAAGTAGGTCTGAAATAGTTGACTTGCATCATTGTGGGGTGAGTGGGTGATATCAGCTGTATTAATTACATATTATGCATTGGGTCAAATTTAACACAAGAGACCTTGACCAATAAAAACGCAACCAAAGAACTTGGAGCCAGATGCCAAAAAGGATTTTATACCTTCGTGGGTCTGGGAAAAATTCACACATTTTCAGCAATGATACAGGCAAATATTTAAGATCACTTAAAGCTTGACTGGGAACTGTCATCTGCCTTGTTCCAGGTCATGTAAGACTTTCTGATCACGGGACATGTTGTCATGTTCAAAACCTTGATAAAAACAATATTTATTCCATGGAAATGTGTCATAATAAAGAGAGGCCAACTTCTACTACTACCACAGGTAATGGAGGTCTCAGAATCTAAATACTGTGAATCTTTTGCTTTACTGGCCCTATTTTTCTTACACCAAGCTACACTGTCCCTCTGGCCACTGTTCCAGCTCCTTGCCTTTCTTCTTCCTCTCCCCTCCCTTTCCTTCTCCTCTCCCTCTCCCTTGAGCTGCTCTGGCATTACCTCCTCAGGTATTACACACTGGCATTACATCCTTATGGCAGGAAGAGGTGTGTTCATGCTTGCTTACATCCCTTGAGTAATATGTACATTCAAAGCTCCACAGTACAACTGCCATACAACTTTTGTTATTATTTTAGCAATTAACAACGTTTTCACAAAGTTAGTTAACTATTTCATGCAATGGAGCAGCCCCGAGCCTTAAAAGATTCAGAGATTCACAGAATCACGGAACAGGTGAGGTTGGAAGGGTCACCTGGTGCCACCTCCCTGCTCCAGCAGGGCCATCACAGAGCCCATGGCACCAGCTCATGTCCAGATGGGTCTGGAATATCTCCAGTTAGGGAGACTCCTTTCTGGGCAATCTGTTCCCTCACAGGAAAGAAGTTTTTCCTCATGTTCAGGTGGAACTTCCTGAGCATCAGCTCCTGCCCGTTCCTCTGGTGCCATTGCTGGTCTCTGCTCAGAGCCCTCCCTGCAAACAGGGACACCCACAGCTGAGGGCCCCTCTCAGCTGGGGCTCCTCTCGAGGCGAAACAGCCCCAGCTCTCCCAGCCTTTCACAGAATCATGGAATCACTTACCTTGGAAAAGACCTCTAAGATCACTGAGTCCAACCACTCACCATTTCCTCGTGAGAGAGATGCCCCAGTCCCCTCATGACCTCTACAGCTTCAGCTGGACCTGCTCCAGGAGCTCCATGTCCCTTGTCCTGGAGAGCCCAGAGCCAGACACGGTGATCCAGATGGATCCAGGGAGGGTCACCTCGCACCCTTCAGGCGAAGATGATTTGCAACTGTTTCTGCACTGAAATAATAGCCTCATTATTCTGCATATATTTGTTGGGAGGGCTTTTTTCTTCTTTTTTTGTTGTTGTTGTTTGTTTTATTTTGGTTTGGTTTTTGGTTTTTGGGGTTTTTTTAACCAAAAACTGTTGGGTTTTTCCATTTTCAAGGCATAACTGAGGAGTTCATCACCGCCCTGTTCTACTTCTACAGAACCATGGGGGAACTCAAAGTAACCGAGACCGAATACGCTCTGCTCGTAGCCACAACAGTGTTCTTTTCAGGTAAGTTGGGAAGGTGACAACGAGCTGTCACTTGCCCCGGGGGAGCTCCCATTTGTCCCCTCAGGGGCGGCGGCGCCGACCGGACCCTGAGGGGCGGCGGTGCCCGAAGCGTCCCGCTCACCGCGCTCTCCGTGCCGCTGCTCTCCCGCAGACCGCCCGCTGCTGAGGGACAAGCGCCATGTGGAGGAGCTGCAGGAGCCGCTGCTGGGGATCCTGTACAAGCACTCGAAGCTGCAGCACCCGCGGGACCCGCAGCGCTTCGCGCGGCTGCTCGGGCGCCTCACGGAGCTGCGCTCGCTCCGCCACGCCCANTGCGCGCCGTCGTTTCCCGCCCTTTTCGCCCTCCCTCAGCGGCCGTCGTGACGCGCCGGTGCCGGTGCCGGTACTGGTGTCGCTGCCGGTGTAGGTGGTGGCGGCAGTGTCGCTGTCGGTCAAGTGTTGATGTCGGTACCAGTGTCGGTGCTGGTGCCAGTATCGGTTTGGGTGCCACGCTCAGTGCCGGTGTCAGTGCTGGTGTTGATGTCAGTGCCAGTGCCGGTGCTGGTTGTCGCTGCTGGTGTCAGTGTCGGTACCAGTGTTGGTGTTGCTACCAGTGTTGGTGCCGGTGCCGGTGTCGGTTTTGGTGCTGGTATCGGTACTGGCGGCGATGCTGGTGCTGGTGCCGAGTGTCGGTGTCACCGCTTTTCTCCAGGCCCACCGAGAAGAAGCCCGTTCAAACCGCTCGTGCGGCCGCGCCTGAGCGCCGGGCAGGGCCCATGGCCAAAGCCCGGCGAGCGCTCGGGCCGCGGGGCTGTGCCAGGCCAATGGTGCCACCGGCCGCCCCCGGGCTGCGCTCAATGGGCAGGGGGACACCAACGGGGACACGGCTGGGAGCCCCCGGGCAGAGTCCTGACCTGAGCACACACATCCCGCCCCATCCCGGGAACTGTCCAAGGCCAGGCTGGACCGGACTTGGAGCAATCTGGGATAATGACAAGTGTCCCTGCCCATGGCAGGGGGTGGCACTGGATGAGCTTCAAGGTCCCGTCCAACCCAACCCATTCCATGGTTCTGTGTGTGTGTGAAATTCGCTGAACTCATTTCTCTGCAGACTGCCAAGATTGGTGCTGGAAGGAACATCTTTGACTTCCATTTCAAAGACTTCTGCTGTTATTCTCTATCAAGACTGAAGGAAATCATCTGCTCTGTGTTGTAACTGCACATCACCGATGATAAATCCACGTTTGATGTGGGTGATCCAGCAGTGAGCAGTGCCCCACTTGGATGCTTGCACTGGCTTTGAAGTCCTGCTTACACCAGACCAAATGTGCAGAGAAAACGTTCTGTCACCACACTGAGTTATGTGAATTAAACAAATTATTATTTCCTGTGGAGGTTCCTTTTGGAATATGTTTAGATTCAAATGTGATATTCTGACAGGAGATAAATTACATGATTTATCCTATTTTTTGTGACTTGAAAACCTTGTAAAATAGCATTTTCATACTAAAACATAATCAGATGTGGTGTTTAGAACTACCCATGGGAGTAAAGAAAATAAATATCAACTACTGGACTTTAAAGAAATAATTTTGCTTCCTGAATCCTTTATCATGCACCTGTGCACAGACAGGCAGCAGCTGACGAATTCTCCTCATCAAACCCTTCCACTCTGGCCAGAGCCTACAAAGAAAACTACAAAACACCAGTGGTTTGAAAAGCCACTGTGAAGTACAAAGCAAGCGAGTTCCATTGTTAATTCTCAGGCCCACAAAGTTTGTGCATTCCTGTGGCACATATTAAGGGGTTTTTCTCTCCTTTAGAAGCACCACTTTGAGATTTCAAGGAAACCTGTAGTCACTTCACAGAGAAGTCCAGCAAATGTAAATGCTCTTCAATTCTGCTTTTAATTCTGTTGGAGTTTGTGTTTTGATTTTGGAGAACTTTCCCAAGACTTGATCAATATTTGGCTAGGACCAACCACCATATTTAACTTGAATGTCTGCTTATCAGACACAGGGACAAATGAAAGTAGAATCTGTCCTTTTTCCTTCATTATCACATTATTCTCATTCTGTTAGATTTCAGCTCTGACTATAGAGAGTGATGAAAAAGATGATTTATTAGGAGACATCAAGGCTCAGCTGCAGGACTCACCAAATCAGTTTGCTGACGTAACAGAATCAAAAAGTAAGAGTTCACTTTGCTATAGTAAAATGTAATTGTTTATAGAGGTATAGAAAACAGGAACATGATAATTTTACTCTGTTACTAGTCAGCAGCAGAATTTTGGGGCATTGCAGGCCCTATTTTTGTCTGGAACAGATAAATGATGTGGGATCAGGACTGGCAGGGTAGTTTCTAGGACAAGTCAACCAGTGAGAACTTATGAAGATTACAAGAGGAAAAGACATCACTTGAGTTTTGCACACTTACAGTCAGGTTCCACTGAGGAAATATACTTTTCAGAACCTGATTTTCAATATTTTAAGCAATTTATACTAAAAATATTCATAGAATATAATGCAAGTACGTTTGATCTTTGTTAAAATCTATAAATATATGTAATATTACATTTTAGTAGCTTTTTTTTTTTAATATCCTATTTTTCTTAAGTATAAAGCTGAATTGGAAATTCAGTTCTGAAAAGACAAATACTGAGCATTTACCTCTTCAATTTTGTCACACCTGGGGCAGAGTTTTACCTTTAGCATTATTATGATGCTGGGTTGGTACCTCTCACCCTTGACAATACTGCAGGAGGCTCTGGATTGTCTTTGCTGGTGGTTTGTTGTTGGGTTTTTTGTTTAGCTTTGCCCTCAGCACAGTGATTGTGCATCTCAGACTAACAGAAATATCTAGCACTTTCAAAGAAATGAAACCAAATCCAAAGGGCTCTGTTGTCTGAGCCAAACAGCAAATAGGATTATGAAGTATTTTCAGACCATAAATGGAGATTGCTGGCATATGATATGCAACAAAGAGATTTGCTGTTTTAATCTGTGGTTGATAGGAAATGCTGCAGCTAATCCTAGGAAAGAAAGAGAAGAGCAGACTGTGAATCTATAAATTTCAGAGATGAGAGCTGTGTTTTGGGCTGTTACAGAGACTGGCAATAGGCAGGTTAGCTTTGAAAATTCAGCAGCCACAGCCTGTTTAAATGCAAAACCTGGCAAAACCACTTGTTTCTATGGCAGCATATCAGGATCTTATTTCCTTTTATCAGTGGAGGGCTGCAACTGGATGGAGTTGGAAATAATTCCTCTACCAGAATACTCATCTTTCAGAATCTGATTGGTTTTGTCTGTTTTTCATCAGCAGAGCTTCCAATTATGGTTATTTGCAAGTGTGGGCATGTTTTTACTTTACTGTCTACAGTTGCATATTTCAGGGAAAGAAGAGTGGCCCTGCTCTGTAAGTAACCTGCTCATGAGATCACACAGTTTTCTTTGTGTTTTACCACTACCAGGGGCAGAGTGAGTAGGAATAATGTCTGATAAATTCTCATTGATCCTCCTTTTATTTTAGGCATTGGTCAGTGACAGAGAATCCTATTAAGTTACTGTTACATATGAGCTTCCGGTATGCACTGAATTTCTGTAGCCCATTACAGAGACTCCTGGGGAATGAACCCAAGGTTTTTATAATTACTAAATTCTATTTACAGATATCACTTCCTGTAGAACATCAGCACATCATCATTCACTTAATGAAAGAGTAAAATCATTGATGTCAGGGAATGGATTGGTTTGGTTAACAGAAAGGTTAAAGATAAATAATTAACAGTGTAACTAGCTGTTCCAGAACAAGGCTGCAAAGCTGGGCTATAAAAGCACATTAAAAATTTCTATCACAGTTTCTGCAGGTCAGCAGGAGGGCAACCAAAGAAACGGATCCATAAGCATCAGACTGTGGATGATGGATTTTAGAAAACTGTATGGAAGAAGCCTCAGGCACTCACAAATTGTGACACTGGACTTCGTTGTCCTGCCAGAGTCTTTTGTCTTGCTGCTCCCTGTAGCTCGTGGGATCTCACTCCCATCAGAGAGGTCAGTAGTGAATGAGCTCCATGGTCACAGCCATAAGGACAATCCAGGAGGTTTTTTACCAGCTTGGTAGTTTGTGTAAATTACTGAAGATATGTGAACGCCACCCTTTCCATGGGCAGGATAACGGTGCCAGCAAGGGAAAGGCAGCAGCCAAGAGGTTCTGTGCCACATCAGCAGGGGGCTGAGCTGATAAGCAGCAGTCACATTGGCCCCAAGCTCCACTCAGAGTAATGTATTGCCCTTCCAGATAAATGAATTTTCATCCTTAATACCTGGTCAGGTATTTCTCCAGTGCACTGCAGAGTGTTCAGAGGCTGGGTAAAAACATTGCAGTGAATAAAGGCACCACTGAGATTAAACTGACTGCTCCAGTGGCTGAGAGTTGCCAGCATTCAGTATCCCCACTCTGGGCTCTGCCTGGCAGCTCTAAACCTTCCTGACAGGGGAGCTCTGCACAGATGGAACCAAAGACACTGCATCTGTGCAATTGCCTTAACAACCAAATTTGTAATCACTGCAAACAATTAAATGGTTTGTGTGGCATGACCTATTTTATGTAACATCAGTAATTATGTTTTCATCCGTTCATTATTTATTGCTCAAATCCTGTATCAATTTTCTGTTATTTTACCTGGCTGGAGGAGAGTTACCTGGGTCAACACTCTCTCTTAAACATTGCCATAGTATTAGCACTTTCTTTGAATGTTTTGAAATTTCCTCAGTATTCCAGACTTGTTGAAATGAGAATTAGCTAGCTAATCATGTTGAGTTTAAAATATTTATTCCTTATATGATATATTTAATAATTTTTGTTGCAGATTTGTGTGGTTGTTCAAAAACACAAGCACTTGCTGAAGCCTTTGCACTTACTCTGCATCAACAGCTTGTCTTCATCTTGTAATGTTCCCTGACTTTATTATTGGCCTCTGGCCTGGCAAAAGTTTATTTCCTACTCTTCAGCTTCATGTACAAGTTTTCTGCATTTTCTCACCTCTAACATTTTTTGTTGTTGGTTTTCCTCTATTTTTTGTTGCTGTAGTTTTTATTGTTGCACTCTCTTTTTCATCTTTATTATGACTTTCAAGCCTTGTTACAATTTGCTACTGATGTTTGCAGACATTTTCCTAAATCTTAAGGCAAATTCTTACACCATTTTTTTTTTTTTACCCTAATCTCCCCCCCACCCTTACACCCAGTTTTCTCAGCTCAGAGAAATTGGCACTTCGAGGCAGCAGAGTACATGTTCTCACACTCTGACCTGTTCTCTGCCTATGTTCTTGTAGGAGCTGTTGAGACACTTCAAACCTGGCTGTGGTGGTCTCCAGGGTGCACAAATCCAGCTCCAGCTGCCTAAAGCTGTGAATCTTTAGAGGAAAGAATCAGCTGGGCATGCAAGGGCCACTTGTGATATTTTTGCTTTAAGAATGCTGTGTTTTAATTCTTACTTTGAGCATTTTTTGTCCTCTCCAGGTTTTAGTTTTATGAATTGTGTTCTTTTCCTTTTTTTTGTGTCCTTTGAAACACTCTCTGTATTTCCCAAGAACAAACATTCTTTTCTGTGGTTAAAGCTTCAACCAACCAAGCCCATACACGTGTATGTAGTGGGAGTGTGTAGGTACAGTGTATAAATACACATTTACATTATCTATGTGTGGGTTGTGTAGTGTATACTGAGAGAACCTGAGTGTTCATATTCCAAATGTATCAGAAAAATACAGAGCTAAATAACATATTGGAGTAGTAGCAAAGTGAGTGTTACACTCCTGTTGCTAAGTGAGATGGACAGATGTTACAAAGAGTACAATTAATACTCTGCTCATGTCCCCAAGCCAGAAAGAGGTTTAAATATAATTAAATTATATTTAATTCCTGAAAAACTATATAGTAGAAATTAACCCAGAATTAAAGACTCCATGAAAACAGGAAGCATTTGGCTAGTCTTAATAGAACAAAACCTCTAATATGTTATCAAAAAAATGCTTGAAAAATTAGCCCAGGACACAGACCTGTGTGCAGCAGTCTGAAACCACAGGAAAAGGAGACACTTGTTCAGGAATTAGCTGAACACCAATTGGGACCAACTGGATCACTCCTCCAACAGCTCAAAGGGACCACATTTACCACCTCAAACTCATGTTTTCCATGTTTCCAATGGCTGTGTAAATCAGGAATGTGGTTGACCTGCATAAGACATCCATTGGATCAAATTCCAAATGGGACTTAGGTGATTGCCTGGAAGGGCACGTGTTCCCAGAGCTGCAGGCAGGGAGCTCAGGGAGGGGCTGACAGAGAATAGTGGCTTTGTTGACCTCTTCTCCCTCTTGCTCCCCCAAATGTGAGTGTTTTCCCCCATCTGGGGACATTGTTTCATTGGTATTGATGCAATATTTTGTTTCTTACTGTGCTGCGAGGAGTGGTTTTGTAATTTTTTTCCCTATCAATCAGTACTGAGTGAATTACTTGTCACTTCAATATTTCCTGTAGGCTCCAGGCCAGCCAGTTTCTGAGTGTGTTTTGCTTGAGCAGGTAAGTCAGGCTGCGCCTGAGCAGGCTGCAGAGCAGTGGGTTTATTTCAGATTTATTCCTTCATGGGCACTGTACAGACTTAGAGAACCCCAGAATGGTTTGGGTTGGAAGGACCTTAAAGCTCATCCCATCCCATCCCATCCCATCCCATCCCATCCCATCCCACCCCCTGCCATGGGCAGGGACACCTTCACTATCCAGGCTGCTCCAGCCTGGAACTCTTCCAGGGCTGGGACAGCCACAGGTCCCCTGGGCACTCTGTGCCAGCACCTCCCAGCTGTGCCTGGCAAGCAGAATGACCCAGACCTCGTTAAACCTTAGCAAGACACAGGTGTAAAACTCATCATCTGTGATTCTGGAGGACTCCATATCCATGCCAGCCTTCCTGCCATGGTGTTGCTGTCCTATGGAGCAATTAAATTAATCAATAATAACAACTTTTTAAAAGCACTGGTTAGTTTAAAAGCCTGCGGAGAGAATGACTGTTAATATAATTAGATTTCCAGCTCCAGTTTCCAGGTTAGGATATTATAGACACGTTTGTTCCTATCACATTTGCTTTGTGGTTCAGTATGAATTTTCAATAGATGACTTTGTGATAAGAAAGCAGCAGTTCAGATGCAATTATATAAACAGTAAGATCAGCCTGGAATTAGCCTGGAGAGTATAAAGCACACACAGAGCTTGTGCTGGGTCACTGCCTCTCCCAGCTCAAGGCAGAATCAGGTTCCTGTAATAGGGAAGAATTCTGCTGACAAGAGGTTGGTCTTTCCAGACTGGTGGTGTTGCAGCTACAGGGTAAACCAGCCTGTGTAATGGATGGCTTTGCTATGGGAAACTGGCAGCTGGAAGAGACTAGAGGGTAATGTCCAGGTGTTGGTAGACACTGTCATTTAAAGTTTATCATTTAGAGGCTCTAGAGTAGTTCCTGAAATTGTCTTGGAGCTAATCAAAGCTTTGTTCTCAGGATCCCCCTGCAGGTCTGAGAAATGAGGTCAGCACAACAGACAGATAAAGCAGGATTCATTGAGTTGAACTCTTTGCTGATGGTCTTTATTGTAATTTGCTTGAATCTATTATTTAGTTCTTGGCCGTGTTCCCATCTTATCATGCCTCTAAGCCACTGGAAATTGAAAAATCCAGTTTTATGCCTGATATGCACAGCCTTGTCTTTTTGTCTCTTTAACAGTTTATAAGATGCTTTCTTTAGAAAATTGTTTTAAAGCAGTGAGATTATTTTAATATCTCTGCTTAATTTAGAGCTCATGTTCTCTTACATGTCACACTTTCAAATCTTTTGGCTCTTTTTACTTGTTCTGTGTCAGGATTTTATCACTCACTAGTGAGAAATTCCATGTAATACACTTCACTGGGGGGAAAGTGAATTTGTTCTATGTTGTTAATGGCCTCTTTGCCCTTGTTCTCTGTTTAATGGTCAGTATTATTTCAATAAGGACTGAGATTGGAAAGAAATTGTCAGGCTGTAGCTAGAAACGTTGAGATTCCTCCAGGTCTGTGACTGTCCTGGCTGCTCCTGTCGAATGCCAAGGACATGGCCGGAAGGCACATCCCATTTCACCTGTGGCTTGCTCTGTTTGTTTGTTCTTCCCCATCCAGCATGAGTCCCTTCTTTGTGATGTCTCTCCTCTTTGGCCTGATTTTTGGACAAACAGCATCACTCTGTGCTCCTTCTGAGTACACAATCCACGTGGAGAAACGGGAATGTGCCTATTGCCTGGCCATCAACACCACCATCTGCGCTGGATTCTGCATGACTCGGGTACGAGCTACAGGTGTTTCTGTAACAGCCACCACTGCAAACCACGGCTCTGTTCTCCCAGAAAACAGTGTGCAAATGATTCAATTGTAATGGAGTTTATCACAGGCAGAAAAACTGCACCGTCACCACGTTTTCAAGTTAGCTTTTCGCAAAGGTGTGGATGAAAAATGCCAAGCCTCTGGAACTATGGATGATAGTGATAACACCAGTGGCACAACAGAGCCCTGACTGCTGCTGCCACTGCAGAGCCTCTGTGGGCAGTTTGTGAGGGCAGGGTGGAACAGGTGAGGGGCAGATTATATTGGGTCACTCTTAATTAATGTAAATAACTTAGGTAACTTCTGCTCCCACTGCTGCTATCGCAGCTGGCTGTGGGGACAGCTCTGCAGCAGCCACACCACTCCACACAATGTCACCGTTCAACAGAGCATTTTGAGCTCCAGCTTGGGCAGCAGGGAGCCAGAAGAGATCACAAAGCCCAGGGAACACTCTGAGTCACGTGCATTAGTTAAACCATAAAAACAAGGGGAATGTGTCTGTGTGGGGAGGGAGCCTCAGGCACAGTTGGAGCTGTGAACTCAGCAGTACCAGAGCTGGGCTTGGGTATGAGTTTTGGTCTCCACACCTCACTGGACGTTGCTGACACACACGTGCTTCAGAGAAACAACACATTTCTCTTCTCTTTGCAGGACAGCAACGGCAAGAAGCTGCTCCTCAAGAGTGCTCTGTCCCAGAACGTGTGCACGTACAAAGAGATGCTGTACCGGACAGCGCTGATCCC
This sequence comes from Promerops cafer, assembly GCA_013398275.1. Lineage (NCBI taxonomy): Eukaryota > Metazoa > Chordata > Aves > Passeriformes > Nectariniidae > Promerops > Promerops cafer. The sequence continues at coordinate 27,050 of VZSE01003598.1, read as the reverse complement.
GGGCTGCCCTCACCACACCATCCCCTACTACTCCTACCCCGTGGCTGTCAGCTGCAAGTGTGGCAAGTGCAACACTGACTACAGTGACTGTGTCCGTGACAGGGTCAGGACAAACTACTGCACTAAGCCACAGAAGCTCTGTAACCTGTAAAGCTGTCAGTGGGATGTGGGTGAAATGTACTGCTCTGCTCACACCTGAACTGAAATAAAACTGTGTTTCATATTCGGTTTGCAAACTGCTGTGCACAAAGGTTTATTCTGAAGGTGTATCATTAGCTGCTTCAATTAATTGGGTGTTCCGAGACAGGCAGAAAAGAATCATAAAGGCTGCATGTTTATATTGAGAACCCACATGAATTTACTTCGGAGAAGAAGGAGACAGGACTGTGTGGATGTATCAGCCTTTGCTCACAAATCCCAGATATTTTGTGAAGAGATGCTCAGAGATTCATTATATTGATGTATTTCAGAATTTGATATTGATTTATTTCAGATTTCCCATATTTCACTTGATATATTTCAGAGTTAAAAAAGAGGCCATACACACTCTTGGTATTGAACTTTTAAAATAGATTTTGACACATACTTACAGCCTTCAAATTAGCAGCACTGTTTTTCCATCTATGCATTATTAGTTTAGACACTGTAGATCTGTGTCCTCCCTGCTGTTGTTCAGACCTGTGTTTATTGGGAATGCTTCCCTACATTAATGTCTCTACATGAATGGCATAACCCCCCCTTCCCTGCTGAAACACAGTTTGAAATACACCTATCTCTGTGAGCACTGAGGAATCACTGCAGCTTCAAACCTGCCTGCTCTGTTCTCCACACGGGGAGTGTGGTGCCATCAAACAGAAAGCAAAACTGAAAAAATCCCATTTTTCCCCACAGGTCAACAGCCCCCCCGGGAGTGGAAGGAGAGCTGAACAGGCACAGATGAGAGCTGCAGAGCCAGGAATAAAGAAAAGTAAAGTAATGCATGCAATTAATGTAAACTAACAACTGCTTCCATTCCACTGAGATTGTAGCTCCCAAGAAATTACAGATATTCCATTCACACATTGCTTGAAATAGTAAATAAAGGAACCAGAATTCACAGGATACAAATATGAAATTTAACATTTTCCAAAAAACCTTGCTTTCAGGATTGCAGTTTTCATGACTGTTCCTAGAATCTGATTCTTATTCCAAACACCTTTATTTTATTTCATCTGCAGCAAAACCTGTGAGAAAGCCCAAGGGAAATTGCTGGTGCCCTCCTGGAGCAGGGGTTTGGACCTGATGAGCTCCAGAGGTCCCTTCCAACCTCAACCAATCCACAGCAATTTGAGTATATGTCACGGATTCTACACAAGGTAACATGTGCAATTATCATGTGCATTATTTGGTGATAAAGAAATACCTTCCCAGGCAAGGTCTGAACATTTAAATTCTCCTAAACAAGTTTGAAATTTACAGAAAATCCAGAGCATCTGCAGGAGCAGCCCTACTTCTGTAAAACAGATCCCTTACACCTTCATTTTAAACAACCCAGTTATAACTAATTTCGTTCAAGACTATTTCTAAAACTCTTTGGAGCAGGAGAGGTTAGTTACAATTAAGTTACAAATGTCTCTGGTGGTGGGAATCTGGTACTCCCAGCCCCTTCTGTGTATCACACAGAGGAGCTGTGTTCTCCCCAGCTCTCCAAGGAAGAGCTGCAACAAGAATTGCTGCTCTCTAGTTGGTGAAGAACACAGGAATGGTAGAAAAAACCTGGGAAATAGGTATTTATTGAATAAAGCAGCCCTTAAGGTACCTGGTAAATGCCAAAGAAACAAAGTGTTCTGCTTTAAGATCAGCCAAAGCTTTCTGCAGGTGTCTGGACTGTTAAAAATGTTATTTAGCACAGGAAAATATAATTCTGTTTACTATTAAGCAGCACTTGTACTTAGCATAACAAAAAAAAGGATACTTGGCCTATTTACAGTATCAGCAGCACTGCTAAGTTATTATAATGTCCTTTATGGCCTGACGGATTTGTCTTCAGTACAAACAAAAACCAAGTCTACTTTTATGGTTAATACCTATGCAAAATCACTGAGAGAAAAGGAACTAATGTGCCTTCTTTTACAGTTCAGAAAAACCCAGATTGAGACGTTTGCGTTGTGCCAACATATCCATTTAACCATACGTTTCCGTGCCCTCCGAGGACTGTGTCCCTCTGGCCTTTAAGCACTTTTCATGTTCAACTTTAAGACCCCCAGGCCCAGTGATAAATCCATGTTCAGGCGATGATTCCTTACAGACGCGTTTGTTACCTTCCATTTATCCTAAGACCGTTTCCGCGTAACCGAGCGATGGATTTGCAGGCAATCCAAACATCCTCACCTTTTGTCCGTACCTCAGTCCGGGTGGGGAGAGCACGGAACGGGCTGGGGGGGCCCGGGGCTGGAGCCGCTCCGCGCCCGCGGCAGATGCTCACAGGAGCACAGACCCGAACGCATTCACCCGTGGAGCACGGAGGAGAAGGAGAAGCAGAAGGAAGAGCAGGAGGAGGAAGAGCAGCAGAAGGAGCCCGCGCTACCGCGGTTCCCGGCCGCGGAAGGAGCGGCCCGCGCTCCGCACCCGCGGGGGCTGCGGCGACACCCCCGGCCCACAGGGGGCGCTGTGGCGAGGGCTCTGAGGGGCGGCCCCGCCTGTACCGGCCCGCGCCCTCCGGGGCCGCCGCCGTTCCCCCGGGGGAGAGCGCCGCACGTAAAGCGGTGTGGGCAGCGTTTGAGGGGGGATTCTGCCCCTCCGCCCTGCTCAGGTGAGACCCCACCTGCAGAGCTGCCTCCAGCCGTGGGGGCCCAGCACAGGAGGGACCTGGAGCTGCTGGAGCCAGTCCAGAGGACGTAGCAGGATGATGAGAGGGATGGAGCAGCTCTGCTGGGAGGAAAGGCTGGGAAATTGGGATAGTCCAGCCTGGAGAAGAGAAACTTCGGGGTGACCTTATTGTGGCCTTCCACTACCAGAAGGGAGATTACAAAGAAGACAGGACAAGGGGGGGATGGCTTCACACAGACAGTAGGTTTAGACTGGATATTAGGAAGAAATTGTTCCCTGTGAGGGTGGTGAGGCCCTGGCACAGGGTGCCCTTGGATCCCTGGAAGTGTCCCAGGCCACGCTGGACCGGGCTTGGAGCAGCCTGGCTAAATGGGACGAGCTTTAAGGTCCCTTCCCGCCCAAACCACTCTGGGATTGTGGCACCGCCCCGCCCGCAGCCAGAGCAGCCAATGGGGAGCGAGCACCGCCCGCTGTCCCGCCCACAGTGGGCGGGGCCTACCCGGCACGCGGGTCCCTGAGGGGAATGCGGCGGTGCCGGGTGTGGATCCCGGCGGGTCCCGGTCCCGGTCCCCAGTCCGGGGTCCTGCCTGCCTCGCTGGCCGAGGCCTGCTCGGTCATCTGGAGCCCACCCGGTGTCCTGGATGCAGCAGGTGAGGGCGGAGGCAGCCCCGGGGTTCCCTCAGGACCTGGGGGGCTCTGGCCGCGCGGATCGAGTTCTCTCCGGAGTCGTTTATTCCAGGTTATTTTTATTAGGAAGTTGTTTCAAATTCAGACACAAAGCCGATAAAACGCCACTTCGGAACACATCATAGGGAAGTGAAAGCTAATTTCAGCCACAGAGTTAAGTTTGTTTTCTTTCAAAGCAAGAGGTAATTCTGCCACAGACTTGGCAGCATGAACCGAAACGCCAGTTCTGTCCAAAATCAGAATTTATGCTGTACCATACACGTTATCCTGGAAGTGGTTTGTGTTTTGGAGAACCTCGCGGCTGGAGCACCAATAGAGAGGAAAAAGATTGAAAAGCTTTATTTATGTACATTTTCTATGAACAGCATCTGAGGCTGTTAATCCATAGCCTGCAAAGGCTGTACAATACAGCATTTGAGGGCTTATGACAACTCAATTTCTTTTTCAAGACACATGAAACATGTTTTGTTATAAAACTATCAGTATCAAGACAAGTGAAATACGACTCTTCATTGTAGGGACGTCACAGGGCTGAGCTTCATCAGCTGCTGTGTGATTTCTGAGAGGTACCAAAACTGGCTGAGGTTTCCTTGTGACAAAGGAAGCTCCCACTGAAATCAGTTACTTAGAAAAATTAGACAAGGGAAATGTGAACAAGGATGTTTAGAGACACAATAAGGGCATCAACAACTTACATCTTTATGCTTTAGAACAAACTGACAGGAGAACAAGAAAACGTGTGTGATGTGCTTTCAGAATTATATCACCTGGAGGGATCTGATCTTTTGTCACTTTCCTCTGACACAGGTGCAAGGGACAGGATAAATGGGTATTTTTGCTGCCTTATGTGAAAGTAACTCTCTCAAATACTTCCAGTTACTAAGATGCAGAGAAAACTGCAATTGTATTAAGCACCTCACAACAGCAGGAAACTACAAAAGACCTTTATCCCTGGATTCTGTTAAAGGCACTAGTATATGAATAACATGTTGATTTCCAGCTTAATTTATACCAATAACTTAGAGAACTAAACCAGTAACAGGTATTGTCCTGTTCCTGGTATACAGTGCAAGTATCCCCTAGACCTAAATAACTGTAACCCTAGAGCTTATGCAGGAATGCTCAGAAAATTAATGCCCTCATCAGAGGAAGAAAAAAACAAATCACAACCCCAAAACACTTCAGCAGAAAGTTTAGTGGCTCGAGTCTGAATTTATAGATGGTTTTTTCCTACCCCTTTTTCCCATTTTCCTAAGGCACTGGGGTGGTTTTGTACTTCTGGGGGAGTGGAGGGCTGGGGAAGCAACAGCAGGTTCTGCAAGCTGCCTTGGCATTCAGTGCATCTCAAAGCAGGAGTGGGCATCTTCCAACTTAAGAAATAATAAATAAAGAGATAAACTCTGTTCCTGTCATTACATTCTGGTGCTATGAATTTGAGGAATGAAACCCCATTATGTGTAGATGTGAATAGAATACTATCATTATGAGGGGGAATGTAACACAAGGAAATTGCTTTATTGCAATCACTTTCTATCCCTGTAGGGCAACTATCTCGGAACCTGAACCACTGGCTGTGGTGCTGTTTTTACTGATTTTCCTGGAAAACTGGCTTGTCCTGAGTGGCAAAAATGACACTCTACAAGAGTTTCTTCTTTCTGCCAGTACTACCTTGGGACAACACACCCCAGCTGGGCACTACCCCATCATCTTTTCAGAGCACAACCATTGTAGGGACAGTCTCAGGTACACCTGGGAGCCAGGAAATTGCTTTGCTGGCTGCTGTGTTAAACTGATTTCTAAGGTTCAGCTTGGGACCCTCATGGATTTGCTGCCACTGCCATTCTCCCAGCTGAGCCTGTCTTAGGAGCAAGCACCAGATCAGGGCCCTGTTTCCTGTTCTGGTTCTTGTAGAATGAGGTCCCAGGCCCTGTTTTTAATTAACATCCATTGCTAATCAGCTGTGACAGAGTGACAAAGCCTGACTCTTTTGTGGTGTGTGATCTCATGTGTCCCTGCCAGCCTAAAGCTCAGCCTGGACACAGCTCAGTCAGCAGTGCCTGCTGTGCCCAGCTCTTAGTGCAGTGCCACAGCTCGTGATTGGACAACTGGAAAAGAGAAAAACATGTAAAAGACAGCAAGATGTGTCAACTAAACCAGAGACTTTGAGCAACAGCACTACCCCAAGTCCTGAAGTGACAGAAAACTGATGAGAGTTTGAGTTTCTTTGGGGAATAAGAGATAAAAAATGAATAATAGATAAAGGGTGGTATATCCCACACAAACATGCACTAGAATACACCTATTTCCTGAAATCCCATTTTGTTCCACTGTGTTTCAGTGGAACGAGGACCCCATGACTTGTAAATTCCAAGGCCTCTTAGACAATGGTCTATTGGAATGTGTAGTTTAACTGAACTTCTCCCCATCGTGTATGGAACAATTGCATCTGGAATCTGAACTGGTGATCACCAGATCTGCTGATATGGGGTATAGTTAGCAAAAAGCTGTTCTCTGAAACTGTAAATTATCTTAAGTAAGCCAAAAATTAAGAGATCCCAAGCCTCTGATGTAATTTATTTTTCTGGGGACAATCTTTCTCTCTTCTAGGCTGGTTCAAAAGGAACATTCTCCTATGAATAAATATGACAAATAGAAAAATTAAAGTATAGAAGCAAACTATGTAAACGCAAGCCCTGAGGTATTTCAAGCACACAGTGTAATTTTTATACCTGACATGCAATCTAAAGGTGCCAGTAAGAAAACTTACTTCATGGCTCTGTAAAAATGTCCCATCTTTCTTTCCTGCCTTCCACCCCAGGAAGGGGTGAGAGGTTGAGGTAAGAGCCCCGTGGAAGCTGTGATAGTCACAGAAGCAGAAACTGAGGATATTAAAGTGCTGTGTGTCTCTTTCTGACTGCTTTCACTCTTTGTTTGGCTTCCACAGGCCAGTTAGATTCTCCAGAGATCTGACAAAGGGGCTGCTTTTCTGGACCTAGGCTCCACTCCTGCACCAGCTGGTAGCCACAGCGAGGCTTTTGGGACAAAGGGGCTGCTGAATGTGGATTTTAGTGGCCCCTTGAACTCACAGTTGGGTTTTTTGGTGTATCTCAGCCTAGCTTGGGAAGCTTTAGCTCACTTTGCACTGCAGTTGGTCCCAAATGACTGCCTGGTCTTGCCAGCTTCCCACCTCTTTCCCCCTCTTCTTTTAGCCTGGATCTCCTTGGATGTGTTTTCTCCCCCAGAGCTTTCTGCATTTGCATGAAGGGTCCAGTCCTATTAAAAATAAATACCCAGTCTCTGCATGACAGTGAAGTTAGTGGGGTCTACTCACATGAATTCAAGTTTGCTGGAGCAGGCCCTTAGGCATTAATTATTTTTTAAAATAAAGTCCAATTTTATTAGTTCCACTCTGTTTGGGCTTTGGAAAATAAAGTCACAAAATGGATCATAGGTCTTACTTTTTACAACGGCAGGGGCTCAGTGTGGGAGAGTTCTGAGCACTGTGTCCCTGTGGGATGTGCACACACAACGTGTTCCATCTGCAGATATTTACCTAGACAGGTACTGCACATCCAGGGACCTGCTCACGTCCAGATGTGCTTGTAAGGAGAGAGATGCATGTGCTTACACAAGGTCTATACGTGTGTAAACTCTTAATTGCACATATACAAACATGAAAAATCAAATTAGTCTTAGATGCACCTTTGCTTTTTTTTCATTAAAAAGGACATTTTAAACCCCTTTTTTTGTTCACTTCAGTTTTACTGTATCTAATACAATTCACCTGATCACCTAATGGGATATTTTCCTCTCAGTATGTTAAAACACTGATTAAAATGCATTACAGTTATTAAATGGGGTAGAAGAGCACTTCTTGTAAGCTTAGTCTGGATCTCCTGGGGCATAGTTGTGCAGTGACAGTTTTAGATCATTTCTCTCATGTTACGGATCGTACAGCACAGAACCATGCTGAATATCATGCCAAAGATCTAGAAGAGAAGGGATGTGATTTAGGGATCCACTTACAAAACTGTTATAAAACAATTTGCATATCAGACAATCTGAAGGTCCCTACTGCTTCCATCTACAAACCCAAAACATCAGACAATAAACATGGAAGAGGTTTCACTGATTTTATCATCTCACACTGCGTTCACTGTTCTTTGTTCTAAATGTCCAGCCAAGCACAACTGCCCCAAATATTAATGTTATTAACATCAATTTAAGTCACATAATAACTGTGACTCTTGGTGGTATCCTGGTATTGCACCGGAACATTCTGAGTTTCAGAATGCTTCTACATGGAATATGGCACATATTTGAGTAAGGGTGATTCCAGAGCCCCTGGAGCTGGTGCTGAGCTCTGAATACTTCCTGTGCTCAAGAGCAAGACTATACATCAAATCTAAACCCCACTCCTGTCAGGGAACTTGTTCACTAGAGGGAATGGTAAAGCAGAGTACAGTGGGTGTTGCCAGAGGCTCTGCTTCCTTGCCACAGGTCAGTTCTCCAAAGCTGCTGCTCCTGAGGCTGCACTGCTAAGGGTGGGACATGGGCAGTTAAAGTGCTGGGTCCATGTCCCCTCCCCACACATCTCCCTCAGCATGGGCACAGCTGAGCTCTCACAGCCCAGCGAGTGGCAGAAACAAGCACAGAGAAAGGTGCAGGTGCATTTCTGCTGCTGAAGAGGTTGTGGTCACTTCAGGACCTTCACTGTGTCTGAGGTGAGGATCCAAGGGGAGATGATCCCAGTTCTGGTGTGTCCTTGATGTTACTGATCTCTGTCCCACCCCACTGTATTTTTGAGTCCCTTCATGTTTCATACAAAATGCAGGATTGTTTAATATGCACACCATGGTTTCTGTTACCTGCAGAAACCCTTCAGCTGATTTCCAGCATCCACATAAATCTGTGAAGGTCCTGCTCTTCCCAGCAGCTAAAGGAGTGTTTCTTTACTAATATTGTGGCTCCTCATGCTGCTGGTGTCTGAGTCTGAAAGAAGTCATGGCACAGACGTGCTGGAAAAAGCTTTGTGCTAAAGCCTGCTGAGCCCCAGCCTGCCGGTCCTGCTGTGTCCTTGGGACAGGGTGACATCTATTGGTCACAGCTCTAGTGGGTACTCTCTATTCCTCATGAAAACTAAGGAATGTATCCTAAAGGATTTAAAGCATCAGACTGCAGCTGTTTTGGAATACATTAAATTCTGCTACAGCCTTTTGCTTTTCAGTTTGGCTCATGTGCACTCTGCTCTCCTACTCTAACAATAAAAGAAAATTACCATTACTTTGGACCCTGTCTAAGGACACAAAATGAACTTGAAAAGAACAGTGACACAGCTCTGCTTGCACCGATGGGGGCAATTCACAGGGAGAAGACACACTGGAAGCAATAAGGATTGAGGAATCTCACCAGTTGCTGCAAAATACCTTCCACAAAGCTTTGAGTAAGGGACAGGGTACTGGGCTCAAGGAGAGATTGGAGAACATGGATTTACTCACTGTGATGCTAGCAATTGCAATTCCAACAATTCCAACTAAGTGCAGATGAGTATCAATTACATTCTGAATTTCAACCAGGCAGTTCTGTTAAAAACAAAATTAATTTTTTTTATGCCTCAAAATCTATATTTCAATTGATTCTATCAGCTGTCCTCACTGAACAACAGATAAACACAAAAATATTAGTGCAGCCACTGTCCTAATTCCTGCATCTAAACCTTGAGTTTTGCTGGATAATTTTCCCAGCATCTTCCCTTTTCTGGTGAGGCATCTGTACCTCTTGCCTGGAGAGGCTGACACATGCAAGTAATTTTCTTACACTCAGTTTTTCCCCTAAATTTAAACTCCTTTATATAACAGGCCATGCTAAATCAGGAGGTTTGGTGCTTCATTTTGACATTGAACTCACAAGCAGATTCCAGAAAAGACAGAAATTACAGAAATATCTTTCTTAACACCAATGAAGTTTCTAGTCAGGAAGCTCCATGCATGACTAAGGGGGGCACTTGCCAAAATTCAGCCTCCATGGGGAATTTGGGGTGCTGTTCTGTTCCCTCCTTCTCCCTTTTCCTTTCAGATGGTGCAATAATGTCTCAGCTACCATGGGATGCCACAAACAGGTGTCACAACTGAGGGCAATACAACCTCCAGCTTAATTCTGTCTCCAATCTGCTCCATTCCATAAGGAATTTCATGCTAGAATTTGCAAGGTAAAACAAACTTCTTCCTTCCTTTTTCTTCCAGAATGTCTCCAATTTTTTGAAAGAACTGACAGGAAGCAGTGATTAGAACAAGCAGGACAGAGGACACTTGCCTTTGGCAGCTGGATGTTCTCCGGACAGGGTAATCCCGTTTGTTGTTCCACATTACCTTTACCACAGCACTGGAGCTGAATGAGAGAGAGATGGAGGATCAAAGAGGGGGAAACCACAGACTGTTTCATACTGAAAATCAGTTATTACTTTCAGTATGAAAGTGAGACAATAAATAACTAAAAAGAAGAATCTGTACAGATCAAGTAATAACCCTATTCTCTATAATTAAACTGCTGCTTCTGGTAGAGTTCCAACTGCGTGGGACAAAATTCTCAAAAATCAGTTTCAATTGTCTGAGGCCACAGCAAACAGCCACATTTGTATTAACAACAATCTCCAGAAGGGAGTTTTATTACAGTATTTCATAATGAGGCAAACAAGTGGATTTGGGAAAAGCAGATCCCTGGCTTACAAGAAAACAGGAGTTGTTAAAGGGAGGAGGCAGAAAGTTCAAATATCACATACAGAATTATGGGCAATGCACAAAAGCTACAGCAGAGAATGCTGGAATTTTATTTCTGACACAACATTGTGCTGGGTTTGGAGACAGTAATAAATCAGAGTTTCAGAGGGTTTGTTCTTCCTGTTTGCCTATCTCCCACAAAATGCTTGGAATTCCTCTTTGGGTCAGAAATAAGAGCTATGGGAGAAGGACAAAAGGGTCTGAGGTTGTGAAATGTTTGTTCTAAAGAACGTGGGAATTGCTGTAAGGAGCAACAAAGCTTGGGCTTGCTCTCCATGGGAGGCAGTGTAGATCCAGGATGGACACAAACAGGATTAAAGAAGTCACAGGTTGTAACTCTGATCAGACATTCACTTTTTGGGTGGCCTGAACTGTGTCACACATGTGCTTTTGGTCTTTCACCGACTTGGTTCAGCCACACTGTAGGTCCTGGGACACAGGTCACGTTTTCTCTGACAGATGCAGAGGGATGCAGACATGTGTCCCTCTCTCTGCATTTGCAAGTATTTATCTGTGGATTTCAATATCCAGAAGGGCCATAACAGTCATCTCTTCTGCACACAAAGACCAGAAGCATCAGAAATTTCAAAGCCTGGCTAACTGCACTTCCAAATGTAGACATCCAAAAACCAGAATTCTGACGGAGCCCTCAGGAAACTCTCAGGGTTGTGAGCCTCTGACTGGATTTCAAGCACATTCAGTTCTATTTTGCCATACCTCAGAGGGTGGAACTCTGGATTCTAATGGGCAGTGTGGCAGTGGAGCAGTGGAGTGAGGTGTTAAGTGGAGAAGTACTCACAGCCACGTGGTAGCGATAGATGGTACTGTTGACCTTCCCCACTGGGTTTTTCAGGTAGTCCTCATAAGCATCTTCGTAGATTTTCTGGGCTTCCTGTATTGCCTACAGAAATCAGATTTTCTAAGTGAGTTGCAAATTAGTCTTACCCCTGATCCAAGACTTTCACTTTGAGGTGTCCTCAACCTCCAGGGCAAAAAGTTGTGCTGGTAAACAGGTGTGGTGACTCAAAAGCCAGGAGGGTTTGTGGCCTGGTGGCATTCAGAGGGTCAGAGTGTTCATAGGCTCTATTCTGTGCTTTGGTTAAACACTCTGAGTTGGGGAAGTTCAGTGCCTAAATTTGTTTGCCCTTCTCCCAGGCAATACCCTCCTCTCATATGGTTCCCCTTGATGTTCCTTCAAGGCTCAACCACACCTCCACTTTTTCTTGAATAGAGGAGGCAAAAACTTCATCCTATTCCAAACTTGTGATAACACAAGCTGTCATTGGCTCCAGATAAGAATGTCAGAGAGTCTTGCAAGGAAAAGTCTCCTGGAAAGTTTTCCTATGGAAGAGCTAGGTCAGTGGGCACTGGAATCCATAACTACCCCATTCTTACATCAGAGGCTATTTGCTACTTACCACTTTCTTGCCTATGAAGGCAAATACTCCAGCAGTGACCTCACCTGCAAATATCACCAAAAGGCAAGCAAAGAACTGCAGAGGAAGGAGAGAATCTCACATGAGTGTAGCTTGTTCACAGGGGCTGCCAGCCAGCCCCTCATCCTCCCCAGGCCTCAACAGCCCACCCTGAACCAAAGCTTCTGAGGAGGCTCTGCACAGGGCTGCCAAGGCAGATTTCTTGTCACATTCAAACAAAGGGGGAATGGCAAAGATGTGGCTCAGAGGGAGCTTCAGGAAAATCAGAGAGTAATTCCAGGGACTACATCACAAGGGACATGTATGCCAGCTCTGCAGTAGCATGGCGGCTGCTGAGTCCAGAGAAACTGGATTAGCCAATAAAAGGACACAAGACCTTTCAGGTGTTGGACTGTAAAGATCTTTCCATTAATGACACCAAGCACTGAATGCTTTGGATGGTTTTCCTGCACAGCCCAGGCCCTGGAAACCTTTTACTCACTGTTCCAATTAAGCACTGGGACTCCCGCGCTGCTCCACAGCACCCGAAAAATCCAACTGCTGACATGATGGCCCCTGCTCCCACCAGTACATAGAGTCCTGTGGAAGTCAGAGCCAGGCAACAATTTCAGAAGGTTTCTCTCCCCAAAGCCTGCTACCTATTTCACCAGCCCCACCCATTTACAGGTACAGCAAGGTCTCTGGCTCTCACAAAACTGGTTACACAGAAAAGTTTCTCTGAGCACAGGAGGAGAACAATGCTTTCTTCAAAATTCTTGGAGAGTTAAAAAAGACAACTTGAGATTAGCTCAATTGGTTAGAGCAAGGTGCTAAAAACACGAACTTGGCAGTTTTAATTCCTGGATGGGCCATTCACTTAGGAGTTGGATCTGATGATCCTTGTTGGTCTGTCCCTTCCAACTGAGAAGATAAGAATCTGTGACTTCCACCTTCCAAGTTTGCTGTCCCAGGGACAGCTCAGTGCAGGAAGAACAAGCCCCATACCATCCAGAATCCCCTTGCACCTCTGCAATAAGCAATGTAAGGCAAGAAACCCCCAGCTTTGCTAGAGGGCTTATTTCTGGGAAACCTAGGGCTGGAAATGTGCTGTACTGCTCTGCAGGGGGGGAACAGAAAGGAATGTGGGAGATGGCAGCATAGCCCCATACAGATCAGGACCCCAGCTGTAACCTGACACTTGGTCCTGGATGTATTCAACAGGTGTTTGGTTTTTTGGGTTTTTTTTTTTTTGTTTGTTTGTTTTTTTTTGTATGGGCTTTATCTAGGACAAAAGGAAATCAGAGCACAGAGTTTTTCTCTCCTCAGTTGTGCATGTAAATCTTTTGATTTGTGCTTAGGCAACACTCGGGTTCCTGTGGGGGTCAGCTCCCACCAGACCACAACCACGGGGCTGTGCCTTTGCTCTGGTACCGTGTTGGTGTAATTCCAGTCCTTGCCCTGCGCAGGACGTGCAGAAATCTGCCGTGCCAAGCCACTGCTGGGGAAAAAACTGCATCTTCCTTCTCCTCGTGTCCTTCTGTTGAGCGACAGTGGAGCTGCAGGCAGAGTGCACTAGAGGGCACAGTGAGCCTTGCTCGCAGCCTGGACTGCCCAAGCTTCCAATGAGAGCCTTTAGTGTGCTCAGTCACCAGTGTAAACATTATTATAAAATCCGACGCAGGGCTAGCAGAGCTGCTGGCATTTGCTGTTAGCAGGCCTTGTGTAACCTTGTGTAGGACTAGAAGATCCTACAGATGACAGTTTGCAATTGCTAGGAAAATGTAAAACCAGTCAATGTTTGAGTGCAGAGCTTCCATCCAGCTGCTCTGCCTGACTGGTGCAGCCTGCTCGGGGAAGGCAAACTCCTGCCTGCTGCCCATGCACTGCCACATCACCCACCAGTCTCTGTGTCTATCCCAGCCATCGTGATCCTTCTCCTCCCCTCCCTCCTGCCTCCTGCCCCAGTTCCTGCTGAGAGATACCTTCTGCTAAACAGCAATAAAGCAATTACAAGTAATATGGCTTTGCCCTAACTGTAATATACACAGTGCTGGGAGGATGCTGTTTGCTGTCTGTGTTGGCAGTTCTTATTCCATGTTTTCTGGATTTTTAATACTCAACCACCTGTGACCAAATGGGACTGAGCATTCTCCAGGCTGGTACTTGTAGACATATTCACAGCACTGGTTTTTACTGATCTACAGAGACATTTACGGCTCAGGGGAGAAAGGTCAGCCAGCCCTGGTGGAAGATGAACTGGAAAAGACAAAAACCCCTTGCTCAGGTGCTTGTTTGCTGCCCCAAACACCAACACTTTCCTGGGATCTCCATGGTAACAAACACAGTGTAATTACAAAGATGTTTCCTGGACAGATTCAGTGTGTCACTCCCTACTCCCCTCCCTGCACTTATCAGGCCACTTAGCAAAGATAAATTTGAGTAAGGAGACAGAAAAGGACTCTTCCCATTTCTTTTTGCTATTTGCAGCTAGGAAAGACAAAGCTCAGTGAGTCTCGGGGATGAGACCACTTTCAGGAGTTTGGAGTTGTATTTGTCAGAGAAACAGCCTGAGCATTTCACTTGCATGACTCAGAGCTAAACCACTACCTCAGTGAGAACTTCCCTTTTAAGGCGTGTTACAGGAAGAGCTCACACCACTCACTAAACAAAGCTGAGCCCCACAGCTGAGCCAGCCAGGAGTTAAAATCCACCTTCGTCCATCTTCTGCTCAGGAGAGTTCATCCCACTTTGTCCTTTCTCAGCCTGGGACTACCACTTGCTGATACCCAGCTATTTCTAGATGGAAAATAATGTTGACACTTAAAATTTCCACAAAAATAATGATATTTTTACTTTTCTACTATATATACACACATGTAATCTTTCACACAGGAATGAAACTTGTGATTTTGGGGCTGTCCTGAGGCCAGGACTTGGCCTCAATGATCCTTGTGGATCCCTTCCAATTCTGAATATTCCATGAGACACATGAAGAGTAGCTTGAAAAAAATTCAAAGGGGCCAAGTCACTTCTCAACTTGCACTAAGAGGTTTCCCAGCAGCCACATCCAGGGATGCTCAGCAGAAGATGACTTCCAGGAAGGATGTCAGTTGGAGATGGAAATGTTATAATTTATGTTTTAAACATCTTCATGAAGGACTTTTGCCTATTGTAGCAAAACTGTATTATGAAAGCTGCAAAGCAGACCACCACGCCCTGACTAAGGCCCTGCTCAGTACTCGAGGTAAGATAAAGTGGCTCTGGGGATACATTCACAGAGGGATCGAGCTTGGCACCTTCGGGGCGGAGACCGCAGCCGCGGGGCTCTCAGCGGCCAGGATCGCACAGACCCCGGCACCAAAGGGCGGGAGGAAGAGAGGTTTCGGGTGTGTGGTGAAAAACCCCTCTGGTCAGAGGCAGTGAACGCCCATCCTCCGCGGAGCACAGGAGCCCGGCTGTGCGCCTGCAGCCCGGGAAAAGCCGCACCCACGCGGCGGACAGCAGAGCCATGGCCCAGCAAGGGCCCCCAGAGGGGTCCCCGCACCCTGCACATGATGCAACGGATCCAGAGCCTTGCGAGGGACAGTGGCAAACCCAGCCCCGCTCAGGAGGCACCGGGGCGTTCCCACCTGCCCCAAGCGTTTGTTGATCCACTGGATTCTGTACTTTGTGGCGGCGGAGGACACTGACCACCCCGAAGGGCAGATGGAGGGGAGCAATGAGACATCGTTGGGACCCTCGGATGGGTGATATTCTTCCACCTAACATCCCTCCCCTCTTTTCTTTTTGCTATTTCTTTCTTTTCCCTTTCTCTTTGCCTCTTTTACTATTAAATAAAAGATATCAATTTTTTGGGCACCAACCTCTAACTTCATTTGGTTTTAATAATGTTTTTTGGGTAGATTTTGAACCTTTCTGGGTTCGATCCATTTTATTCACAGACTTAGTTTTCTTTGCTCTTCTGTGTTTAAACTGGTTTGCAATAATATCAAAGCTGTAGATGCAGAAATATCCTGGATGGTGTAAGTATGTAAGACAAGGATCTGGTATTTCTTTTCCTAGTGGGCTGTACACAGCAATGTAGGCATGTTCACCTCAAATTCTTGATAAGGATAGACCTAAATTTAAAGTGAGAGTCTCTAGGAGAAAAAAAGCAAAGGGTGGCCATGTCTGGCACACAGCCCTTGGAATCCCAGCCTTACCTAAAGCCATCAAGCACTGAGAGCTGTCAGAGTCAGCAGTGCAAATCCAGACATTTGGTGGTTAATATCACACCTTTCCTTGCAATAGTATCCAGTGTCAGAAGTACCTCAGCTTCATTAAAAGCCATTCCTTCCCAAAAAGCAGGATGGAAAGCCTTAATCAGCTGCTATTCATCAGCACTTCCATTGTAAAATACAAAGCCTTGGCATGGCCTCCAACTTGGCATCTACAGCACAGCAGGGAAACAAAAAAAAAGTCAGTTTATAGCCACAAAATGGAACAGGTTTGAAAGCTACAAACTGACACAAAAAATTCACCACAAAGCTCAACATGGCAAAAAGAAGGGTGTGAGTCAGGTCAGGATAGAGAGTTTGTTTTGGTGAGTGGAAAATGATGAGAAGAGTGTCCAGCTGCAGCTTTTTGTGCAGCAGAAGGAAAAAAGTACAAGGTGGAAAGGAAGCAAAGGTTTGTGGCCTTTGTGAATTTTTTCCTCTCTCCTCTTGCTGCCTCTGTTCATTTCCTGCAGTTCTGCTCTTCGCTCTGTGTGTGCTCATGAAGAGGAGAGAGGGCTGGCACCTCAACTGAGAGCAGGGAATGCAGAGAGCAGGAACACTGCTGTGGCATCAGGAGGGCCACACTGGCCCCAGTGGCAGAGCTCTGCCATCTGTGACTGCCCACACCTGGAATATTTATTCCACCTGCATTTAGGACCCACAAGCAGGTCACCCTCAGCCCCTGCATGCAAAGAGATGAAGAGGCACATGCTAAAGATTAAAATCCATGTGCAAATCTAACAGAAAATTGGTTGATTTAGGCAGACAGAGCCAGTGCAATGATTACTGAGGGGGTTCTGGAGGAAATACGGGCTTCTTTATAACCACAGGAGGATGGAAAACAACGTGCCACAGGACTGGAGATTTTTGGACAGAGCCCATTATCTTCATTTTTTCTTTTTTGTGAGGAAATATTTGGGGTGTGGTTTGTTTGTTTTGCTGTGCTGACACACCCCCTTCCTATAGTTTTTTTGTAGATGTGAAGAGAAATGAAGACTTCTCCTTTTAGCAGTGAGTCAAGTGAGAGAACACCTGATATCAAATTGATTTCCCTTTTGGCTGTAATGTAGTGAGTGTAAGAGGGGAAGCCCCTTCTTCTGTCATTGTTTTATTTTGCAAAGATGAATTTGGAAAGCCATAAAGCAATAGCTTTTCTGTATATTTGATTTTTGGATTCATCCCATGGGGAAAATAATTCTTTCCTGAAAGGAAATTGTCAAATGGGGGTATTTCCTGTGAAAATTCCGACAGGAGGGATTCCCATTTTCTAGCAGACTCTGCTTTGCAATTACAAGGGGAATGAAAATGTTATCTGGCAGCCTCAGAGCATCCTGTGGCTCCCAGTAGGGAAGAATGGCAAATCCACAGCTCAGCAGATCTCAGGATGAGCCTCAGTGCTCGTGGGACACGGTTCTTCCCTAAGATGCTGTCTCCTCTGGATACAAGGACACATCCCTTCTTGGGCTGGACTTGGAGACAGATCTGCAAGTCTGAAAAAGCACCTTTGAAAGGATCAAGGCATTCTGTGTGTTACTTCTGAGTGTACAAAACCTCTGTGATTAGCAATGATACAGAATCCCATCTCTTTCGACCAAATAGAAGAGAAGGATGGAATTTTATAGCTACTGGCTGCAATATATCTTTATGTATATCAAGAGTGAGGGAAGGATCAGCCTGGGCTGGAAGAGGTCTAATTTCAGACTCTGGAAGAGAACCCACTCCCAGAGCTACTTTTGTTTGTTTGTTTGTTTGTTTTTCACCAAGTCTTACTGAAGGTTTTAGGCACAAATCCCTGCCTGGAGCCTACTGCAAAGAGCAGGAGCAGACAAACACACCCTGTCTCTGTCTGGCTTTATTTCACGTGGGTTTCTTGTTTACCTGGCTGCTATGGGCACTTTCCACTTGAAATAATTCTCCTTTTCTTTCGTCTCTTTTGGGCTGAGTAAATAACACTGAACAAACCCCCAGCTGTTCCTACTCCACGGAGAGAACAAGCAGCTCTGTTCTGGGGGTGAGGAACCCAGCAGCAGCAACGGCAGAGCCCGGAACCCAGACAGGGCTTGAAGGGATTTCCCTGGGGTTGTGTGCTCCTTGCAGCCCGGGAGGCAGATATCCTCCTCCATGGAAGGACTGAGGCTCTCCAGCCCTTAGGAGAGCACCAAGGAACTTCTAGCACAGACACACTCCTGGAAAATATGAGAAACACATGTAGGAGTTGGAAAAAAACGTCCAGACAGGGACAGTTGTGTGTGTGGCACCAAACTCAGCTCCTGAAACAGGCTTGTTACTAGAAATTTCCATTGTATATTTATTTATAAAATACATTTACAGAACTGGAGGAAAGCTGCAGAGGCCTCTAGAGTGACATGAATTTCTGGAGAAGTAGAACATACCCTTAATTTGAGCATAATGGATGTATCTGATTAAGTGTCTTGTGTGAATTCAGCAGAGACTTCATGGTTAATCTTCCCGGAACCACAAAAGCATTACAGGCACCAGCCAGTTTGGAGGCTACTGCTGATGCACAAATCCTGAATTTCAGTTTAAAAGCAGCCTCACTGTAATGTAACATCCCAGTCCAGCTCCTCCCTTTCCCACAGAACACCAGCCCTTGTTACATATCTTGCTCACATGCATCCCAGAACCCTAAATAATTATGGCCCGATTGACTCAAGGCAGTGTGTTCCCAAAGCTGTTCCCAAAGCTGTTCCCAAAGGCTCTGTCAGTGTCTGTCACCCCCCAGACTGCTCTGATCCCAGGTGTCACCTACACACCTGTGCCAGCTGGAGCTGTTCTACCCCAGCTGAACTTCGCAGACCCCGTGGCAATGGACTCTACAATTTAATGATGTGAATAGTGTGGGAGCACTTCCTCACATGGGAGCTGTTCAGAGTGGTCAGAACCACATGGTCAAATGTCTTGGTACCTTTTCTAGTTTTGGTGCATCCTTTTTGGCTAGAACCACAGAGCGTTCAGGACACTGAGTGCACTGGAAATGTACACAATGACATTAAGGTTTTTCAGTTGGATTCCAATCTCCTTTCTTCATATTTCCTGACATTTATATGCCTGTTTGACTGCAGTAAGCAAAGCATTTTGTTGTCAAGAGAAACTCATAGTGAGTCTAAGATCATGTTCATGTGTGGCTGTAGCTAATTTGAAGTCTGTCAGTGTTTGCACTGCTTACATTATCTGTTACCACTCACATCACTTTGTTGATACTGCATTTCTTCTGCCTTTGTCATACTCAGTCATTTGGTATTCTGAAATGCTCTCGTGATTCTCTGCAATCCTCTCTGGGTTAGGACACTCTGGATAATCCTGTGTGTGCATGAGCCAGCTCAATCCAAACCCTCCTGAAGATGTTTCTGGACTGACAAGCCCCAAAAAAGAGTCTGAGGGCTTTTTGGTTGCCGGTTTGATTTTTTCCCAGCAGACAAAACACTTTCCTCTTAATGGCTTCAAAGTGGGCAGTCCAAATGTATTTACAGCTATCAGAGTGAAACACAGCACAGGACATTCCCCTTATGGGAGTTATAATGGGTTGTACTGGTTTGCTTGTTATGTAGAAACTGCTTCAGAGCATGTAGAGCTCTCTTAAAGAGACTCTGTAGGAAAAAGGAGCCTGAGCAACCCTGGAGTCTCGGGTGCTGCTCCAATAAGAGAATTCATGGAATCATGGAATGGTTTGGGTTGGAAGGGTCCTTAAAGATGATGTAGTTCCAGCCCCCTGTCATGGGACACCTTCCACTGTCCCAGGCTGCTCCAAGCCCTGTCCTGCCTGGCCTAGGACACTTCCAGGGATCCAGGGGCAGCCACATCCCTGGGCACCTGTGCCAGGGCCTCAGCACCCTCTGAGGTTAATACATCAATGTAACCAGCCACGTCCTGGGGGCACCCAGGGATGGGAAGCACCTTGATGCCCTTTTCCTTCCCACAGCACCAGTGGCAGGTTTATCCCCAGTCACCTCCTGCAGGTGGCTCTTTCCAGAGAGCTCCAAGTGTTGCTGTGCTGAGCTCTGGGCTGGGCCTGGGCAGCCTGACCAGAACCAGGACTCCTGGAGCCTGGGTGCTCCCCGAGGGGGCTCAGGGCACCCCGGGCCCTCGGTGCTGTCAGGGCTCAGCAGTCACAGCAGTGCCACCAGTGAGCAGGAACCAGGGTGGCTCCCAGCTGCCTCGAGGGAGGAGAAGGAAATGGGGGAGCGTGGGTTCGGCTGCTGCTGCGGGGTGGGACTGGCTGGCTTTTGGACAGCCACAGAGCAGGGTGGGAGAAGTCACCCAGGAGGACAATTTAATGGGCAAAAAGCATAAAGTGCTTTATCATGCTTAAGTGATTAAAGAATAAAAAGCCTCCTGAACCTCAGCATCTTGCAAATACACAGCAATCACCCTGAGGCAGATGGACAGATTGTTCCATTAGGCCAAATTAGCTCGTTTGGTCAGAACTGCCTTTATTCTGCCACGGGGAATACTAACTCTTAGGAACTGCTGCAAGGTTTTGTGATCCAGAAGAGAGACTGAGGACTTTAGAACAACTTTCATTTTGAGTAAGGTTTTCTCAGGGGGTGTCATATTTTTAAAGCCAATTTCCAGTGCAGCAGCTTCCGTTTTCCACTCAGGGCCACCATCAGCCTTTTCTAAACCACTCTTCCTGAGTGGCAGAAAAAGAGAGCTGCACACAAGATGACAGGAAGAAAGACAAATTCATTGCTTAAGTCTTAAGTACAGACTAAAAGCCTCTCCAATACATGATGGCAGGATCATTAAATGCTCTTTTTGTGGTTTCACATCTCTACACAGGGGCTGCTTTGCCAACAGCTCTCATTTTAAAGGCTGGTAGAGTTTGAGAGGTGGTAGATTTAGGAGAGAAAATCCTGTTGACTAAGGGTATAGTGCTTGACCCCAAAATCCATGAATAGAACTTGAACCAAGTGAGGCACAGGAGCAGAGAGCTGCAGTTCACATGGATGGAACTCCAGCCAACTCCTGTTTGTATGGGCATCCACTGCTATGGAGAAAAACTACTAATATCCTTCAGCTCCAGACATGACTTCATATCCTAAGGCACGCTCCATCCACGTACCTTTCAAAGCCAGTAGCATCACTCCTGCTCTCACTGACCCCAAGAAAAAGCCACAAACACCCTCAAACTTGCCCACAGCTGTTTTGGCCCTGATGGATGCCTGCACCACGGATTGAATCATGGGACTGAAACAAAGAGAACAGAACAGAGCAGGAGGGTTGTGAGTTCTGGCTGTGCAGGAGGAGCAACATCTCAGGGCTGAGAAAGAGGCACCCAGACTGATTTGTTTGCATTCATCAGGTTTTGTTACCATTCCTGAGGGGGTTTGTTGAATACATACCCTTCACTTTCATTGGTGCTGGCAGGGATGGGACCCTCTGCACTTCATTTCTGAGGAATACAGAGTTTGTCCTGCTTGCTGCCCTTTGTCCACCAAAAGCACAGATGGAAAAATGGGCATTTGGAACCGATCCTTAAAAAGTCCCCATGCCAGTTTTTGCTTCACAAGTGCTCTACTTGTACTCAGCAGCACTTGGTCTGTACTACTGTGCTTTAGTTATTCTTAAAATTAAGAACAGCACTACTACAAGGAATTAATTAAGGACCAGCTAACTGTGAGACAGCAATGCTGACATCCTGGGTTCCCACAAGCATCTTACTTCCTTCTGACTGTTGCAGACCTTCCTGCCCAGTAAAAAATTTCCCAGTCTTGGTACAGGAGTCTCCATAAGGATGAGCAATCCGAGGGAACTCCCTTAATTCTACAGATCTTTTCTCCATTTGATCAGTGCAGTGTCACAGACAACTCAGACAAAAAGCTATCTGCCAGCTATGGACCTTTGCTGAAATTATCCTTTTTTCTTTCATTTTTTTCTCTCTCAAGTGCAGCTAAGAGAGGGATCAATGAACTCTACCAGAGCTGAACTGCAGCTGAACAGGGAAGCCACAGTTCTGCTTCACCACTTGAAGCACAGGCACAAAAACTGTACTCTGAGATGGAGTAACATAAAAATATATCCCACTGTAGAGGGAACTCCAAAAGCTGGGGAGCTGCAGGGAGAGGATGTCCAATTTTAGGAGCCTGCTCCAGTGTAAGATATGTCTGGTAAAATGGTTGGAGACTGCGTGGGTCAAAGTGTTCCAATTCCAACCTTTTCTGTTAAAGGTTTTTCACTGCAAACTGCAATGGGGAATATGGATCACCAAAGACAAAACCACAAGCAGCAGAAAGCTAGGAACACATATGTGCTTGCCCACAGCACTGCTGCCTGTAAGCTGTTCTCCAACCAACAAAAACATCTCAGTGGCTGGAAAAGATGAACAGGCCTGGTTGCCAAGTCATGGCCCGAACTATTCCAGGGGCAGAAAAGACAGCTGGACTGCTGGTAAAGAACAGGGCTATTTAAGGAGACTCACTCTGGCCTAATGGAAAATGCAAGGATAGAATTATCAATTATTTTACACTAACCCAACATTTCAGATCCAGGAAAAAAACAATCACAAGGAAGCAGAAGAGAGAAGCTGGTTGGATTTGGCTGGCAGCTCAATCCAGGTACAGAAAGAGCAGAATGTGCTGCCCTTTAGAAGAAAGAAAATTCACTGTTTTTCAGAAGATGGTGCTTCTGGAGTGTTTCAGCCTACAAAGCAAACTCCAAATGCATCTGCACTGTTGTTCCAAGCACTGACACAAAGCTGATGTGATCACAGGGCCTTGGGTTATCACAAGGAACCACAAAAGCCATCAGTGGAACAGAGATAAAGAAATTATTTTTGGATGTATAGCTATATGCTGATATTTTAAGTCATACTGCTGATCTGCTTTTTCTTTCAGCCCTCAGGGCAGCTGCTCCTGGTGTGCTGCACAGTGTTCCATATTAAGAATTCCTATGCAAAACCCTGGCTGCCACCCAGACAGCATGTTAGAGAGCAAACACACAGCCAAATAAACAACAGTCCCAGAGACTCTGAGAAAGGCCCAATACACAACTGCCAAGGGGGACTCCAAGCTGAAATCTCCTCGAGAGGGAAAGCTCTTCAGCATGACCTTCAAACACAGCTTTGTCTGCTGCAAACCCCACTGTAACTGAACTTCTCACTGTCCTTTTACCACGGCCTTGGTCCCAGACTGCTGACAGCCTCAGCACGGCTGTGCCATCAGATGCTCAGGAGTCACAACAGCATTCAGCAGGGTTTGTAATGAGGGAGGGCAGCAGAAAACTCTGCTTTTCTTGCACAGGAATGCTCTGTTCAGTGCCTATTACAAAAAAGGGCAAAACCTTTGCTTTAGAATTCAGTCCAAAGTGCAAGTTTCAAAGAATTGTGAACATCTCTGTGCCCTGTTCCTCAGCACTTCCTCTCACAGTTCCATATTTCAACAGGCAGCTCTATAAATACGTGTGGCAGCCCAAGAGCTGGATGTCATGGTGTCTGATGAAACTTTTACAAGAACGTTCCCCAGGACTTCCCAAAATGAACAACTTTGAACAACTTTTGTAATTTCTATTCAGGGCAGAAGCAGACTACATCTTTTGGAGATTCAAATACACATGCACCAAATAATATCTTGTTTACACTGTGTGTTCCAGGCTGTACTGGAGCTGTGGTGCTTAGTCACAGCACAGGATGTAGCACTTCTGCCTTCCAACAAACCAGCAGCACTTGATTTTGAAGGCTAGAACATCCTTCTGTCTTGTTTGCTCTCCTGGGACAAACGTAAGTGGATCAGGCAGGGAAGCATTCCAATCTACAGCACAGGGAATTCAGCAGGTATAAACTGGATCTGGAAATGAAGTTGGTGATCTAATATGCTGCTGACATAGCAGCTCAGATGTAAGAGAAAAAGTAAATCATACTTCCTGGCTCTCTCTGTCAGTGGAGGTGCTGCAGGGTGTTTTACACTAACCCTCAGGTCCCAAACAACGTTTTCATCTCAATGGTTTTATTCAGCCTCACAAAATCCCCCAGAAACATTGCTGGACATAACATTCTTCCCATCTCTTCCCACGGCTGCACAGCCAGTTCTATGCCTCTTGCCTGGCTGCAGATGTTAAAGGAACCTGGGCCTGGGGCCGTGGTGGATCTGAGTCAAAGTCTCCACTGAGAGAATTGGGGTATTTAAGGTAAAAGCACAATCCTGGAGTGATGGGTAACTGCTGCAGGACACCTCTGGTCAACTCCCAGTCCTTCCACCCTGTCAGAGTGGCTTGATGGCCAGGGCAGGACCGTGTATGCACTCACACTTGGCATCTGTAGATGTCAAAAACGTTTGCGCCAATGGGATTTTATTGGGTCCATCTCCAGGGGTGATGTGTTAAACAGAAAAAAATCCAAGTTTTCTGGTGTAAAGGTATGTTACAGTTGCCAGTGACAGAGAGCTGCAGTTGCTGGCAGTCCCAGACAGCTGCTATTTAAGGGTATCTATAAATATGAAACACAGGTGGCATTTCCCAAAAACCCACCTGGAAATCCCAGGGAGAAAAAAGTTATCTTAAATGCTAAAATTAGACGTGCCTAATCCCAGTTCTGTGGGCACGGGAACTAGCTGATTCCTGCCCAGGTTGGACAAACAGCTCCTGAGATGACTGACACCAGGTAGTTTCACTTTTCAGCTATGGAAGGATTTGCTTCGATCCCACTGAGGCTGCCACAGAGAGAGCTGCTGAGCAGAATTTTGCTGCTGTCCTGGTCCTGGGAACATTCTGAAAGGACACTTGTTTTGTTGGCTGGCAGCTGCACAGAAAACTCTGGAGGGATATATTGGTGAGCCCCACAAGTCTCTGACCTGTCTCACCTTCTATTCTGAGAGTATTAGCACAATTCACTTAGGATATGTGGGGACTGGATCAAATCCAGGAGAAGAGATTAGTTAGGTCTAAGGAAGTGGATGCCAAGCAGAGAAAGGTCAAAAGCCATCACACACATGGCACACAGCACCAGAATGTCCAGTTTTTTGTAGGTCAGCCCAGAAATTGTTGACCTTCCTGTAAGTCAATGCATGAGGTGTGTCACCTGCCCCAGGATGCAAGCAAGGCTGGAGGCTGCTGCCCTCCCAGCACTGTAACTTACCCATGAAGAAAAGTTCCGGGGACTTTTTGTCTGTAGCAAACTCTGCCATGGGCCCACCGAACCGCAGCCACAGCCCGAAGGCAATGACAGCCAGTCCCGCCAGCTGCAACACAAACACAGCAGTCAGGGCTGCAGTGACAAACGGCTGGAGAGCCTCACAGCGGTGTCTTGGCACCTTGTGCCTTCTTGAAATCCCACAGCTCAGAACTGCACTGTCAGAAAATTCATGCAGCACTTGCCAGGGTCTGATAACAAATTCCTATTACAGTGCAGTGTGCTTCTTTCTTTCAGCTCTTCGGTGTAGTGGTGCTTCTGAACTTACTAGTGACTCTCAAACCTTGTCAGCCATTTAATCATCAAAATGGGGCCTGAATTGCCATGAGAAATGGAGTGGGGCAGGGGACCCCTATCAGAACTAGGAGGTACAAGGATTGTTACTGGGTAGATACCTTGGATCACAGAAATTACAAACCAGTGATAGATGCTGTCAAGTGCAAAGGAAAAATTCCCTTTAATGTGAACAAGACCAGGTCACAAAGGAGTGTCACAGCATGTTGAGTGAGGGGAAAGATCTACAGTCAGAGGTCGCAGCCTCATCACACGCCAGACAGATCATCAGCCTGCCAGGCAGTGCTGTGTGACCTGGCAGAGAACTCCAGCATCCCTCAGGAGCAGAGCTGGGTGTCCTGCTGCTGTCCAGGCCCCGAGCCTCAGTCTGTGGCACCTGCACGACCTGGACAAGGCTCACAAACACTTGCTGCTTCCATGTGGGTGCCAGCCCGGCACAGTGCTCCCCTAACCTGTCCTGCATTCCCTGGTACTTGATCCATTGGCACAGCTCCACCAGCCAAGAGAGCAGGCAGTTGTACAGCTGGAGAGCTCGGGATCACAGCTTTCCTCACAGATGTGTCCTAGCAGAGGGTGAGGGTCCCCTGCCACCCTGTCACAGCATGGGGACCTCCCCGCTGGCAGCCTTGGGCTGCCAGGGCCTCTCCAGGCTGTGGAGTGCCCCCGGCAGTTCGGGATGAATGTCCCAGCCAGCTGGGGAGGAGGTTCCTTCCATCCCAGTGAAAAGGCAGATAACAAAACACAGTACTTGTCACTTTTGAGAAACAAATAACACAAAGCTTTGTCCTTCTGCTGCCTTGCAGCTGCAGCTGGGCAGCATCACTCTGCCCCTCCAGCTCGAGCACAGCAGCACTGTGTCCCCGGAGCGCGCAGCGCTGTCACCACGAGGGAACAGCCTTTGGTTTAACTGTGCTTCAAGCATAAAGGAGACAAAAGCCCAAAACTACTTGGTCCAGAGAGGCTGAACAGGATGACTTTGTGACTTCTTTTAAAAAGACCCCAGTGAATCAGAAGGAAAGAAAAAGACATTTAAGAAGACAACATTGCTGATTGTTTTCTGGGAAGCTGAAGGGAGAACAGAGCATGAGGGAAAGTGAAAGAAGAGAAAGCATGAATTCAGCTGTGTCGAACTGTGAGACCATTGAAAAGGTGCAATGAGGGGAGAATGCACACAGCATTCCCTAAATCTCTTGGGGGTGATTCGAGGACTTTGTCTTAGGATGAACTTGTAGCAGCTGTTGGCTCCCTATTTGAAATGACATTAGTAAAAAGCACCGTGATGCTGTGAAATGTTCTGCTCACCGCACTGCACTGGGGGAACCTCTCCCAGCCTCCTCCCGCGGCCGCGTGGTTGCCGGGGAAATGATCGCTACTTTAAATGATCAGTTTAGACAGATGCTGTCTCTGCTCAGCAATGTCATCTCACACCGAGCCGGTGCTTTCCCAGGCAGAGCTGTATCTCCCTAGGAGCGAGCAGAAGCCGGGAGCGCCCGGCCAGCGCTCCCGCAGCCTCAGCTCGGGCAGCCGCTCCCGCAGGGCTGCGTGCCACCCCCGTGCCACCCCCGTGCCACCCCCGGCACCCCGCAGCCCGCACCCGCAGCAGGTGCCCTGCCCCGCCCGGCGCGGCGCTCACCCAGAAGGTCAGGTTGAAGATGAAGAGCAGGATCTTGAT
>VZSE01003597.1:115971-129550 GCA_013398275.1 Promerops cafer | reverse complement strand
CACTGTCTTGTAAACCAGGACAACAAGATATGCCACTCACTAGGGTCAGTATTCCAACTAATGTTTCAGCACTGAATCTGTGCAAAACCCAATAATTGTCTGTTCCTATAGAAAAGAAGTTTAAGGAGAGAAAGCTGCTAATGTATATATTGAATAATACTTTGCTAATGTTCCTAGCATGTCTAATTGAGTACCACTATACATAAGAGATTTTAAAAAATATTAGGAGTGATTCCGCTCAATATTTATTATTTTTATCCGAGCATCTCAAACCTCATTGCAAGCTTTGTGAAGCTTGATTAACCTATCAAACCACCACAGGAACATGTTGTGCCCAGGTGGTTATTGTGACAAAAGCAGCTGTGTCATGAGAATTGAGGATTTATTTCTAAATCATAATAAATAGCTTGAAGCAGTGCCAAATTCAGGATTGAGTTGAAAAGGTTGAGTGTATCAGGGAAAATAGGTGCTGTTTTAAAGGCAGATAGACAATTAATAGTGCACCCTTGATCCTCTGGGCCATGTCCTGAGAGCTAACTGAGTTGGGTTTGAAGCAAAAAACCATATGGTTGAACTCCTCATGGTTACTTTTCTTCTTAGTTAAATCTTGGGCCAAACAAAGCATTGCTGACAGTGTAATTTCTTTAGCTCTCTGAATAAAGGAAAACCTCTTTCCACAAAGAAAGCTCTAGGAGTTCCTTACATTAATTCCCACATTGAGTCCGAATTTCTGCTTGAAGTAGGAAAAGAAAAGCAAACCCATTTAAAGAACACCCAGAGATGGAAAATCTATCATCATCTTTGGTAAACAGCTCCCATGGTTTACAGTTTTACTGTTTAAATCTGTACTTTATTTTCAGTTTAAATTTCTGTAGCTTTAATGACTAGCCATTGAACACTGCTGCAACATTGTCCACAATGTTCTTTACATAGATATTTACAGACTAATCAAATCTCCACATGTGTTTTACCTCTGCCAAGTCAAATCAAATGAAATACCAAATTCATATGGGGATGAGTAAGAAAAAAATATCTGAACCCTGATGTGAAAAGACTGAACCCTGATATGAAAAGACAAAGGAAACATGGGTGAGTAGCAGTTATAGCCACGTTTAAAAATTACTAATTCCTTGTACAAACCTTCTGTTTGAATAGTCAGCTTCAATTCTTGTTCTTCCCTGGATTTGTAATAGCACACTTGGTCCCAGCTGTTTGCTTACACCCAGCTTACCAAGCAATCTAGAGAGCTCCAAGTCAGTCATCCATTCTACTCGATATTTACTGCTGCACCCAAATTTATGTCACCTAAAAATGCTCTCACTAAATGATTTCTGTTTATTTTTTTTTCCCCCATGTCCTTGTTAAAACTATTTAATCATGATAGGTATGAACCATGACCTCACTGGAATTCCAACAAAAGGAGTTTTTGAGGGCTGATTGCACATTTTATGTGATATTTTGGGATCCAATACTCAGTATTTTTTTTCAGCTGTGTAAAGTAATCTGTATTAATTATTCAAACCAAGAGTACTGACTACCTCCTCCACTTATTCTTAGCAAAGTGTTCTAACTTATTCTTCCAAAAATGTTCTTATAATCAGCCTACCTTTGTCTGGGTCTTTGAAGCTTTTGTCTGAATATCAGTCTTTCCAAGTTATAATGACGAATGCATTAAAAATGAATTTAGTCTACTTCACAATGTCTGGTCATAAAAAATCAGTTATTAATTTGGGTTTTTTTGTTTGGTTTTGGTTTTAGTTTTGGTTTGGTGTTTTTTTGGGGGGGATAGGGGAGCTATGTGGCAAATACCTTTTTGCAGCATCCTTCAAATGACTTTAGTTTCCCACAACAAGTTAAGTGCACATGAGAAGCATGAAAAGTGTCAACAGACACTTATTATTCTATTTCACAGTGGCAATAGAAGCCAAGGAGGCAGTATCCAGAAACAACAGTTTTGGTAAGCACCAGGGCTAGACCATATAAAGACAAGGTCTGGAAAATATAGACAAATTTATGTAGATTATCCTTAGACCAGGAGAGGGAGAAGTTACCTCCTTCCCTTTTATTGTAAAAAATCTTATCTTCTTTTTAGCCTGGAGCAGAGGAGATGGAGAGGGGATCTTATCACTGTATGTGAGCGAAGGTGTCAAAGAGGACGGATCCAGGCTCTACTCAGTAATGGCAAGAAATGGAATGTCAGAAAGTGGCAGACAGGAATTTCCATGAGAATTTGAGGATTAATCTCTTTAATGTGTGGGTGACTGAGCACTGGAACAGATTACCCAGAAATGCTGTGGAGTCTCCTTCTCTGTAGATACTTCAAAGACATCTGGACACAATCCTGAGCAATGTGCTGTAGGGGACCCTACTGGAGCAGGGAGGCTGGAGTAGATGAGTTCCAGACCCTCCAAACAATTAGTTCAGTTACACCAAAAAAAAAAAAAAAAAGCTGCAACTTCAAGTCTTAAAAATGTAGGTACAACAACACTTTGAACAGAACAATTATGCCAAAATTGAGAGACTGGACACTGATCAGCAATGTGACAATTGAACCCATTGCTGCAGACAAAATGCTGTTGTAAATGTTCAAAAGACAGTGAAGGCAGAGAAGAGGAGGAAAAGAAAGAGGGGATATTCATTTTTATCACATTAGGATTGATTTAAAGATTGTTTGGGAGCTACTTTCATTTTCATTTTAATATTATTAGGAGATAGCAGCATGTAACAGGCTTTGACACTGAATGCTATGCTTTGCATCGGTTGCAGAAGATGCCTGGGGAAGCAGGGGGGAGCAGGGAGGAATTGATCAGATTTTTTTCTTTTTTCATATGGGAGGGAAAAGTTGTGTGACATTTACAAAGTCAACTGTCACCTGAACAACAGTCTGGAAGACAAGTTCCTGTATTTTGTGCTTTATGTCTTATTTTAACCCATACACAGCCATTTTTCTTTGCTTGGAGTTAAAGGGAACATGCTACTTAAAATGATGAAAATAACCTGCTTCTATTTATCCATCCACTATCACTCTCTTCTATCATTCTATCTATCTTCTTTCATTCAATGTTCTACTGTGTTGTTGTCTACACCTCAAACTTGTTGTCATCATGTATTCAGTTGAAAAAAAAGCATTCATACCTGGACTTTCATTAACCTACCAGTCTCTAATAAAACCTTGCCAATAGTTGTTAAGGCATTTTACAAATAACTCTAATAATGGGATTTGAGATTTATGGTGTGTCTTATTTTGAGGGTTTGATTATTTTTTTGACATGGAATCTGACAAGCAGAGACATGGAATCTACTGACAGGTGTTAAATGATGAAATATCAGGAATAAGCAGGAACTGCTGTATCCCAAGTCTGGGCTTTGCAGTTTATCAGCATACAGCAAACCATTTATGTTAGTAGTATGGTTTGACTATGTGCTTTTAAGGACACTGCCTTTAAATTCTCTCTTTTGTTTGTTTGTTTGTTTGTTTGTTTGCTTGTTTGTTTGTTTGTTTGTTTTACCAGTTGCAGATATTTCTTCATTCATTTAATCCTAAATCTCTGAACAACCTGTCCAGTGATAGATCATTAAAGGCTGATTAGGGTTACCGTGCTTGAGGAAGAAAGGAGGTGGCTAAGGATCATAGAATCATAGGATTATTTAGGTTGGAAAAGACCTCCAAATCTTTGAGGTAACACAGCACTGCCAAGTTGCCACTAAACCATGTCCCCAAATGACATATCCGCACTTAAAAAAAAAAAAAAAAATCCAGGGATGGTGACTCCACCACTTTCCTGAGCAGTCTGTTTCAATACTTGACTACCATTCAGGGAAGAAAAATATTCTAATACAAAATCTTAATTTTCGCTGCCCACACTTGGGGCTGTTTCCTCTCATCTTGTCTCTCTGTTACCTGGGAGAAGAGACTGACTTTCACCCAGCTACAATCTGCTTTTAGGTTTGGTCTCTGAGGTGGGTCTGTCAGAGCAGAAGACTATGAAAGAGCGTAAACCACTGAAGAACCAGTCCAGGTGTGATGTATCTGTCACCGTGCAATACCTCATGTTCTGCTGTGGGTTTTAATTTCCTGCTCTTCGTGTCTTCTTAAAGCAGACCCTGATGCTTCACCTGGGCATCAGCTTGGGCTTTACTGTTTGAATTGAGTAGTGAAAATGTTGTCTCTTCCTCCATTTGGAGTCTACAGAGTAGACAGGGGATGGAGGGGAGAATCTGAAATCTTTGTGTTATCATCATGGCAAATTAAAAGCTGGCAGAGGGCATAGCATTGATGGACCCCAAAAAAATGTGGAAATGAGTACAGCATAAGCAGCTGGAATCTTCTGAATGGCATTAATCTTCTGTCCTTTCCTGAAATGTGGCATCTAGGATAACAGATACGCTCATGACCCCCCACCAGAGCTGGTCTGCAGATGCTTCTTGCTTTAAATGCGGAACAGCTTCTTCGGTGACAACACTGTGCATGGCAAGCAGAATGAGAAATCAGTCAGTTTACAGATCGATGGTACATTTCCAGTTGCATCCCAGCCTGGGGGAACATGCATGTTTCTGCTAAAGTCAGACACCTTCCCAGAGGGAGCCTACCTGTCTCCCTTGTAGAAATCATAGGTCTCATCAGTGCAGTAATTCAGTATGTCTCAAATATTTCAGATTAGACAGGACAGCTATAATCTTTTTCTTTTTCTTCTTCCCCAGAGGAGGGAAATTGCTTTATTTGCTGAGCTGCGTCTATGTCTGTTTCTCTACAGGTACTTATATGAAGAAATTATTAAGGTAGAGTTGAGTTTTGCACTTGGATTTGAATGTGGTTTGTCTGAAAGCATGGCCAGGCTAGAAAGAAGCACAATTTAAAGGAACTCACTGGTCAGGCAAGATAGGAATAGAGGGAACTATTATTGCATGGATGGTGGACAGAAGGCTGACTTCTTATCTTAATTATTTCTACATAACCCAGATTCCTGGGAATCGTGGAGACCAGAAACAATCTATTGCTGGCAAGATTTATTTTCTCCTGGGGGATGACATTGTTAGCAGGTCCAATATTCATAATTGGGTTTCCTATCTCTCCCATTTACATTAGTTTAAGTAA
Source organism: Promerops cafer (assembly GCA_013398275.1). Taxonomy (NCBI): domain Eukaryota; kingdom Metazoa; phylum Chordata; class Aves; order Passeriformes; family Nectariniidae; genus Promerops; species Promerops cafer. Next base: position 124,455 of record VZSE01003597.1, on the reverse strand, counting down.
GAATAATCAACTGTTAGAGTATACTTCTTCATATAGGTAGGATTAGCTTATAAGTATCATCTGAAGATGAATGTATGGTTGGAGCCATGCAGGTCTAGCCTCTGCAATAGAAAGGATCATAGCCTACTGTTGTTGACTTCTGAAAAAATAAGTTTTCCACCTTCTTACTTTGAAAAGTGTCGGTGTCTTATCTGCCTGCTTATATCACAGACTAAAGCATTTAAATCCTGTTTGGATGTCCTAGGCAGTTTTCAGGTAGCTAACGTGTTTTATAATTTCAGGTATTTGGTTTTCTTTGTCAGATGTGATCCCCGGGATCATAGCTCTGGACTGTGCTTCCACTGCAGAGGGCAGATACCTAACTGTAATTCCAGTGGATCAGTCAGGATAAAGTGTGTTGCACTACCAGCTATTGCATACTGCACTAGCTTCAAAATCTGACCTAAGTACCTTGAGTAATTTGTTGTTAATTAAAATACCTGAAGAACATCTCTGTGATCAGTATTAAACTGAGTGAGTGATAAGAATCATATTCTGAGCTTGAATGAGATCTAGCATCTTGTTGAGCAACAACGAGCTCTGTCTGAAGCTTCATTGGTGCAGAAATAGTGACATCAAGTTTATGCTCTTGTAACCCAAACTTCAGTCTATCCATCTGACTTTATTCTTATAAGAGTCAATCCTCTTTACATTTACAGTTTAGATGACATCTTTCCCTTTGGATGACTTTCATTCTGCACTGAATTATTGCTTTTCAATGGAGCAGAATTAGCTCAGACTCTCTCTGTCAAAGTTCATTACAATTGTGTTACAAACCTCATCTGCAGACACATCCAAGCAAATGTAATCATTTGTGCTCCTAGCACTCTGAATTTAAAACCACTAAAAATAATTATGATTGTGCTAAGTAACTAGAGCAAAGGCTGTTCAGGATAAGTTTTTACAGCTCTGGGTCAAATCTGTTGTAGGTGTAAAGTGAGTAATAGAGTAAGACTTGCACTAGCTAAAGAGTGTAGCAAATCTTGACAATGAGTCTGGTTCCTAAGAGCAGGCACAAAAGCCTCAAGCCATCTGTTCTGTCTGGTTTATGATGAGCCACCACCTTTGGTCAGAGAAGAGGGGCTGAGATGTGCTGAGATGTGCTGAGGTTTATTAACTGCAGGTGTAACATTCAAGTGTGCTGGCCCCAGAGGAACTTTACAGTCTGTGGTGACACCAGTGGGATTACAGCAGCAACACATGTGGCCCACCACCTTCCAGATTCATCATGTAAATACCAAATTACATTTCTAGTAATGGCACTGGAGGTAGATTGCTAAAATAGGTTGCCCACATGGCAGGACCAGGAGATGTTTATAGTTTCATGTCTCTGTTTCTTGCCCATGTTTTTCATGCTCTTTCCTCAGAACTTTCCATTTGCTGCTCTTCCCTGTAGTACAAATCTCTTCCCTCAATTTGCACCCTTGAACCTCATTTTCTGCTATTTTAACTTCTACTCTTAACACTATCTATGCTTCATCAATAAATCTCCCCTACTCATTTATCACTTTTGTTCTCTTTCCAAGAGGCCCTTTTCTAGTGTGACATCCCAGGACACTTAATCACAACATGGGCTGGGGAGATGCCTTCCTTCAGTGTGGTTGGCACAGCACAGAGAAAACTTTGTGGCCAACAATAGCAATGAGTAAACCACTCCAATGATCATTATAATGATGGAACAGTATCTTTAGCACATCCAAGAGGTTTTAAGCCACTTCAGAACATTATTAGGGAATTTGTGAAGTTGGAGGTGGTGCCTGGATTATCAGACAGGTTTTATCTGCTCTGGAAGGTGTTTGTTTTGGTTTGGTTTTTTTTGTTTGTTTGTTTGTTTGTTTTTTTGTTGTTGTTGTTTGGTTGGTTGGGGTTTTTCTTAGAAAAAACAGTTAAACCTGAAGATTGCTACAAAGTGCCAAACATGTTTCCTCCCTTTTCCTCCCTTTTCCAGCTATTACTTTCCATTCGGGCCAATAGGGAACACAAAAAAGACAGTTACAGATTCAATAGTTCTTGAATTTATCGTGCCATTATATTCAGTACTTTGTTTGGGTTTCCTTCTTCTTTTAAATAATATGGCTGTATCAACTCAGTTACAGAGAAGTTTTGTTTTTTACACCTTCTGAAACTCACTTTACAGCATTTTGCAAGGAAAAAAAGGCAGAAAAGAGTTGGTCCTCATACTTACACACAGAGAAAAAAATGTTTATAGATCTGCATGCATGTGTGTGTATCTTATCATCAGAGCTCTGGGCTGAAAAAGATTCACTTTGGCTTGGTTTATAACACCTTTTACTGCTTGTAACACCTTTCACTATTTAGGAAAAGTATGTTATGTATTGTCTTTTCAATCAAAATCTCCAGCTCCGGGAGAATTTCAATGGGTGATGTACACTCAACTGAATTTGGCCAGCATATCATTCTCAACTCTTTATTGTACATACATGAAAACTATTTAGAGGTTTTCAGTGACAAAAGCTAGTATTTATTAAAGACATTTCCTTCATTATCTGGCATATTTGTAAATGAATAATGTGCTGTATACAATGCTGTATTCTATCAAACTGAAATAATAGAGACCATGTGGATTCTTATCCACATCTTAATTTATTAAAAAAAAAACAAAAACAAAAACAAACTTATTTACACGATCTGGAATTCACAAGGAGAAGAAGAAACATCTGGATATTTCGTGATAAAAGGCAGTTTGCATATATGAAAAAATTATATTTCTGTAATATGCAGGATCATTTTAAAAGGAGAATGTTTACCTAAAACAACAAATATAAGTCAGGATCTACATCAAATGCCTTCCGCTCCCCTTTAGATGCACTTTTGTCTCCTTTGTTTACCAGAGGCTGAATTGTGCTGGAACTGTATGCAATAATCAGAGACATCTAGTGGCTGCCTGATAGACTGCAAACAAACATCATCATCCCTCTCTTCACAAGCCTCCAGACGCACAAACAGCCGTAGCTGTACTCTTGTTTTAAGGGTTCCTTTTCCCAGTCCTTTCCAATGGGACACTAGGGATTAATATCATTTCCCCATTGATGGAAACACGGGCGATGTTTCAGAGATACCTTCCTACAGTTCTCTCCAGCGTAAATGTTTAGGGATCCTCTTTCACCTCCGTGGTCTGGGCTTTGCTTAATGTGTTCCTGTCTAACCACTTACAGTGCACTTCTGCAAGCAAACAATTAAAAATGAAAAGGCTACACTGAAGCAATGGATATTTATTTTGACCCAGAAAAATAAAACAGTGGAGGTATACAGTGTTTAGAAATTATAGGGCTAATGTTACTTCCAGAATGATAAAAATATCTCTGGTTTCCAGTTTTGTCTTACTTTGAAACTTCCTTGATATGTTACTGCTCATGAGAAGAGCAAATGCAAACTGAGATTTTTCCTTCTTTTTCATCCCCTCACTCTTTCCCTGCCCTCTCCTCAGCCCCAAAAACTGGCCAACATTTTTGCCCAGGTTTTGTTGAGTTCTGAGGGTTTTGTTGTTGTTTATTTGTCTATATTTCCTTGGGGGCATTACTAAGGAAATTTTCTTCTTAAAAACTGCTGTCTTCCTTACCCTGATGGGCCAGATACTGATACAAACCTTTGGACTATATATAACTAACCCTAAATATCATACTTTTCAATTCTAATTTCCACATTCTTCACAGAAAATAAATGTGGCTTTTTTTTTTGTTTTGTTTTTTAGTTTTACAGGTGCCTATGTTAAAAATAAAGCAAATTACTTTAATCTCTTTGTTGTTTAGGAAAAAGAAAATAAAACACACATAGAGGAATTGTTTAGAAATTATCTTACAGGGAATTTTCTTCTTTCTTCCAAAGAATTATTTTTTGCAATGGACCTGTAACAGCAAAACAAGTGGTGGTGTCTTTTTGCATGAGACACCCCTACACCTATAGAGGACAAAACCAGACAAAGCTCCAGAGAAAGTGGTGTCTGAAGAGAAGAGAAACTCCTTGTTTGAAGCAGCTGGCACAGTCACACCATAAGTTTCCATCTAGTCAAATCCCTGCCTTCCCTTAAAGCAAACAAACTCCAAAATCACTCAGAACAAACACACTCCAGTCCAAGCCAAGTCAAGGCAGCACACAAATACACAACAGAAAACACCAGGCAATTAGATTTCTAAAGTCAGTTTAAACATAGGCACAGCAGAACAGCAAACACTTCCTTCTCCCCATGGGAAACAAACACAGGAGGCAACCACGCTGCTCGGGTTGGCAGTCCTGGACCCCAGCTCCCCAGGGGAAGGAGGGCCATGTCTCTCCCATGATGTATTGTTCTCTCTGTGTCTGGTTTCCTGACTGGGAACGAAAATATTGATATAATTTTGCTAATTATAGCAGTTTTCTATATGCTTTTCTTATTATAGTTGCACAGTATAATTATGTAATTATATTTTATTGGGCACTTAGGGGTAGGAAACAGCTGGGCAAAATAGGATGTAGAGTGAGCATGATCGACCAATTGACCATGAGACAACAATGTGCTCTTGCAGCAAAGAAGGTCAACAGTGTCCTGGGCTGCATTAGACAGAGCCAGGGGATCGAGGAAGGAGATCTTCCTCTGCTCAACACTGGTGAGACATCTCTAGAGAGCTCTGCTCTCCAGGGCATGAGAGACATGGATACACCAGAGTCTGGCAATGCACCATCCAGATGGTCAAGGATCTGGAGAACAACATGAACACAGAGAGGCTGAGGGGGATGATGTCTGTTCACCCTGGAGAGAAGACAAATTAAGGGTTTGGGGTTTTATTATGTCTTTGATAAATTCATAGATACTTTAAAAATGTGAAATTAGGTTATTCCCGGAGATGCCCAAGGGCAAAATAAGAGAGAACACAGAGAAAATAAATACTGCTCTCTCAATTTCTACCATCAGGGTAAAATAGAGTATACATCTTTAATTTCAGGCTTAGCTCAAGAGAGACATCCCTGCTCTCTAAAATTACCTAAAAGGATCTAGTAGACAAGTGAGAGTCAATCTCTTTTCCCACATAACAAGCAATAGGACAAGAAGAAATCTTCTCAAGTTGCACCAAGGAAGATTTAGAGTGGATATTAGGAAAAACTTCTTCGCTGAATGGGTGCTCAGGCATTGGAACAGCCTGCCCAGAGAAGTGGTGGAATCACCATGCCCTAGAAATGTTAAAAAAATATGTGGATATGGTGCTTAGAGTCACAGTTGGTGGTAAACTTGTCACTCCTGGGTAAATTATTGAACTCAATTGTCTTAGAGGTCTCTTCCAACCTTAATAATTCTATGATTCTGATGAAAAAATGTCATGCACAATGCTAACAAAAGCTTTTGTAATAGATGTAACAGGCTTTACTTTTTAACAGCATGCCACGCATAACAGTACCACTTGGAAGATGCAAAAACAATTGTATGAGCTATCTGAATATCCGAAATATTCCTATAGTCCTATAAGATGCAGACAGGACAGGGCTCCAATTTACATAATGCATTTACAGTCCCAAACTTCTACTGAAGTTGTTAAAACCTCTTTTTCCAAAATGAGCACTGTAAGACCAGCTACTAAGGCTGAGGAATCAGAATTATAGAACGGTTTGCAAGGCACATTAAAGATAATCCCATTCCAACCCCCTTCCATGGGCCAGGTCACCTTCCACTAGATCAGGTTGCTCCAAGCCCCATCCAAGAATCCATGTGGCTGTTCTCCAAATTTCGGGGGATTTCTGACCTTTTTTATAAGCATCTAAACACCTGTGCTGTAACAGAACTAAGTTTAGGGAACATTCACAGAGCTTTTATACTGGAGTTAGACCATACTTGTCTCATCTAAAGCTATTTGGAGGAATAATGTTGCTGATGTGAATAAACACATGACAGGAGTTTGTGTTTACAGGATTACTTCTACAGATATTTCTTCATTACACTTTGGAAGTTGTACTCAAGACAGAAGGCTCAAGTAATTTCTAAAACAGAAGAAAAAAAACTGTCTTAGCTATTACCTTTCTCTAAAGGCCTTATAAACCTGAGCTCAGAAGTGTGTCTTCTTATACAGCTTCCTGCCATCCCTCCTTGCTTTTCAGTAACTTCCAGCAGACAATTGTGTGAATAAAACAGTGATGTATTTATGTCTCAGTCCAACTGCACAAGGTGCTTCACTTTAGCATCTCGAATTGAAGCAGACTCTGCCTGAATGTTTTCCTCTTTTGTTCAACATTATAAAAGCCCGTTTGAACAGGCAAAAATTCACAAGCTAAATTTCGTGCATGAGGTAAAATACCTGTCTGAATGTTTCTTTTATTTGTCCTGGGTGGTCACAGACACAAATACACAGGGTCATATTGCAATGTAAATAGTTCAGTTTCCTAAGAGTGTAAATGAATACCAACAATGAATTTACAAATTGTTCTTTTATTTTAACAGATAAATTAATTTCTCCAGCAAAAGAAAAAAAATGTCAGAGACTTTTGAAATATATATTCTGGTATGCTTTATGCAAGAGCAAGCCTTTGATATTTGCCAGCTATAGAGGGAAAAACTGGTAGAAAATATGAGTTGCAGTTATGATGAAAATTAATTCTTTAAACAAATTCAGATTACTTGTGTGTACTAATTACTTTCAGGTATTAGCCTGATAACACCTGCCGTTTAAATCACATAATGTGGAAGGTGCCGGAAAAAAAAAAAAAAAAAAAAGAAAGGTAACTTAACAGTCCTTGCCTCAAAGAACAGACTATTGGACCTCTAGGGCACCTCAGCTGTTCTGTACAATGAAATAAAAGTATGAGGCACCTCAAAGAGTGTTTTCACAAAGAAAAGTCAAGGGATGAGAAAGGAGAAAAAACCCCACGCTGAATACTGAGGTTTGTCAGAAAATCTTGGCCATATGTCAAACTCAAGCTCCTGATCAAGACTGCAGGTAGCTGCTTCAATCACCTGGTATCTGGTAGCCAGGACTCTGCATCAGGGGCAGTCTCATACATCTCTTCTTTGAATTAAATGCATATGGCTCACTTCTTTTAAGGGAGGCGAGAGGTGTTCTACCACACACCTCTCTTCTGATCTCTCACTGGCTATGACATTCTCCATGAGCCCAAAATCTCCACTCCTGTACCCTGACAGAGTGCAACTTCCCTGCTCCTCGGGTTGCACTGGGTGGACTGAGAGGATCCCCAGGTGGGAGATTCCACACTCCCTATGTACTCCCCAAGTGCCCATGGGGAGAACTGGATACTGCCCAGGGGGAGGGCTCCAGTGGCTGGGGCTGCACGTGTATTTTGCAATTTGAACAAGAAACTGAGACAATTCTGGGGTAGATACCACAGCCAGAAACCGCTGCATGGATTTATGCAAGGTGAGCACCCCAGGGGATGGGTGGGCAGCACTACAGCCATGTCCTGTGCAGGAGACAGGGATGCAGGAGGTGAGTCATTTATTTCAAACATTGATTCAGAAGGATGAAAAATCTGTCTGCCTAAAATTTTGGATGTGTCTCTTTGTAGCAAGAGGAGAGCACGCTGTGGATGGACCTTCTGGTCAGAGAGGAAGGCTCAGTGATTTTATGCAATTGAAGACCATCTTTCACCTCTGGATAACAGCACCAGAACTTCCCCATCCCATCTGCACAAGTTTGTTTTTAAGAAGCTTTTTGGCTTTAATGTATGACCAGAAACTGCAGGCGCAGAGGCTGAGAGTAATATCAGAATTTCCAACTATTTCATGGATGTCAGGGACAGAAACCAAGGCTAGAGTCCCCTTTCTTTCTTTATCCTGTTCTAGGGACCAAACCAGCTGGCAAGCCAGTAACAAGAGTTTCATTAATTTCAGTAGGGAGTATTTAAGGTCCACATGTTGCAAGAACATTAATTAGAGCCATCAACCAATGAAGCAAATGGGGTTCTTTTAGTGTACTGAAAGGCTATTTGCACAAAAAGTTCTCCCTTTGACTAAAAGTGTTCACTTCAATAGGACTTTCCTGGTTTTCGTTTCTGGGAAAGGAGAGACAAATAAAAAAATATACTTTTTTAAAAAAAGGGTTTTTTTTGTGTTTTTTTTTTTTTAATTTAATGAAATTTAAACCCCCAAAATAATACACGACAAATTAACATACTTGCTTTCCTGTTCCAAACCTTTACCTTTTTTCTTTTGAAAACTGTGTATTATTTGTATTTTAGGTTTAGATTAAAGAAAAATGGAATTTTATTATGTGACAAAAATACAAAGGCAGAAAGGAAAGATTTTTATGTAGCTTGGTTTAGAAAGGTATGATTGTGTCAGAAATTTAGAGGAAATTTTAAATAAAATTTGCTGATAATCACTGCTGGTTTTGATTAACCTTAGCAGTGAAACAGATGTGTAGATTTACTGTTTATTTTATGTGATTTTTTAATGAACTGTAGCTTTTGTCTTAACTACACAGGGGAGTTTTTGCTTAATGTTTCTCT
>VZSE01003597.1:97332-113087 GCA_013398275.1 Promerops cafer | reverse complement strand
CTCCTCTTTTTCTCTTTCTTTTCCCTTCCTTTTTTTTTTTTTTGCTTATTTTTTGTTTTTTCCCTCTTTTATTTTGAAATCTGTGCAAAAATAAAATAATTTTTTAAAAAATCTATTTGCAAGAAGGTCATCTCTTAAAGAACAGATTATACCTATACTCCAAGTTTCTTAGAAGTGCCAGGTAAGAGCTAGCTCAGTTTTCATTTCTCATGTTAGGAAATTTCTACACAGTGGATGTACAGCTGAATCTGAGTCTTGTACCGGGATGTAAGCAGAACCTAGAAAGGCTCAGAATTCCTTGTGACTAGGCAGAGAGGCTGTCCTAAGAGTTTTGACAGAAAAGAATCTTTAGGCATATGCTCTACTTCTTCCCTTTTATTTAAGAAAATATTTGTAGGCAAAATGAGCATTGAGCCATTGCTGTCCATATCTCACCTAATTTTCCTCTGCACTTTAATGTCTTTTGTTGCATGAACAAGCCCAAGGCCAGGGTAAGCATTTCTGGAGCTCTGCACTTACCCAATTAAACTCAGAGTACAAAAAGCTCCAAGGTCAAGCAACGGAGTCCAGCTTCATGCTAGGAGTCATATCAAACTAAATAACTAAATTAAACAAAACATTTTAAAAGTAGACTAAAAAAATGTAAATTAAATTAAATTCTTTTTAAGTGTTGCTCTCTGAATGTCTTTATCCTGGACTAGCAGAGAGAGCAGGAACTCTCCCAGCCTTTGTCTCCAGGCTTCTGTAAAACCTTTACTGCTCCTCTCTGGGTCATCCAGAGGCAACAATCTCACTGAGGGAGCAGAAGTGGGAGTGTTCATCTGCACTGTCAGTTTAGGAATGAACCAGTTGGGTGGTGGACTTCACTTTTCCAGACAGGAATTTTCTCCTCTTCTGTTTGTTCCTCCACTTGTCAGATCAAGCAAGAAGCATTAGAGAGACAGTGCTTCAGGGAAACATGACCTAGGGTCGTGCCTGCTGGGTCAGGAAAGCTTCTGCACACAGCATTTTTCAGGGCAGTGCTCTAAGGTGTTCTGAAGACAGCAGCCGAATCTGTGTGCCCAGAGCTCTCCAAGTCTGTAATCTTAACCTTAACCCCTTAATTGGGAAACCCAGATGTCTGAACAAATAAAATCAGAGGCACATCATCAAAGAGCAAACTAATGAATAGTATTTACAAGAGATACACTCAGAAGTGACTATCTCTATTTTTATGGTTTTTTAAAGAAATTTTCATTGGGTACCTTCAGTATGTCACAAAGCACTGAGGGCAACTGAGCTCTTCTCCACTCCACCACCCTGTTGCAGTGCCAGCTCTCTCTGTCCTTTGTGCATATCAACCAGCTCCTCTGCCTGGCTTTCTCACACATCACATCCCTCTGTGATGCTGCACACAGAACAAATAGCAGCAGTGCACTAAGCCAAACACACCTTGTCAAGTGAGTGCCACCACATTGTAAGGACTGATTTGCTGGTGGAGGTCTTGCATATAAGCAGACATGGAAGCCACAGCCTGGGTTAACAAGTTTCCACGTGGAAAATTTATTAACAGCACAATAACAAAAGGACTATTCCTGTTAGAATATTGCTTCTTAGGTCCCAGCTATTGCAGATTTGGGTTAGCCTCAAAACTTCCTGGGATGAGACGAAGAGAGAGTTATATTTGTACAGTCCCTGCACCTCTTCCAGGCAAGTGCTTCCAGCAGGTAGCTGTCTCTTTGGATATTAATGTTCACATACCCTCATTTTTGTTGTCAGCTGCAGCCTCTAGCAACCCGCCTCTGGTGATAACCTTGTCAGCTCTCCCTGGACAAGCTGGGAGAGTTGTTTTCTGAATAAGAGCTGCAGTGACATCCCCCAACTTTGTGGGAAATGCTGCTGGTGATGCACAAGCAGCATCAACTTCTCCCCTGACAATTATGTCTGGCACCAGCACCAGAATATTAAGCTTTGAAGGAACACCATGTTCTAGATGAGACACTGAATCGTGTTTTTGTCACAGGTCTTCTCTCTCTGGCAAAAGTAGAATGGAGTCATGTGCTGAACCAGCTTCTTGGAATGCCATTTTAATGAAAAGGTCTTGAGATCTTTACCACACACTCCTTCTCTCTCAGCATGAAGGCTGCCTTTGGTTCTCCCTTTCCAGAAGGAAATGGAAGTTAACATGAGTATTTTACCAAGTTTGCATCAAGTGTTGTGTAATGAACGGGCTCATATTTGGTATTGACTATATATTTGTAGGGCAGTGGATTGGACTGAAAAGACCCATCATTTGCACCCTTAATATCTATGATTCTAGAAGGTTATTATGGTTAAGTGAAAGGTGAATTAACTCAACAATGGGATAACCCCTAAAATTTATAATTATACTTTTATTTTTATTGTTTTTTGAAAGAAAAATTGGATCTTAAATTATTATTTTTTTTCTTGTTTTTTGAAAGAGATGCATGACTTTCAAATGCCACAGATCTCCACAGGCTCTGGGAAACATTTCTAGATGGCTAAATTTAGTTTTAAACCAAAACCACAAAATAAAAATGTTGATTGATATTGTAAGAGATCCTTCTTCTTAGGAAACTACAACCTTACTAAATTGTTTATTTGTCCCTTGGATCCTTTAGAAAGGAAGACTTCATATTAATGCCTATGTGGTAAAGAAAGTAGCATTCATGTGACTTGGACTTGTGAGGCTGTAAAGCATCTTGGAATTTTTTGTACATTGTGGCGTGAGGCTTGATCTGGAGCAACAGGCACATTTTTCCATTGGTGGTCAAAAAGAAAATTACGGGGTTTTACGTAAAATCACGGTGTTAATTTTCTTGTCATGGCTACACTTAGTCCTTTCAGAATTCTGTATATATTAGGTAGAAATGTTACCCATAACTTTCACCTGCCTTCAGTGCTCTTCCCCCACCTGCACACAGTAACAATACATAGTCATGCCCTGGGCTCCGTGGATCAAAATTTTTCACCATCAATCTAATAGAAGGATTCAAATCAGAGCTGGATTAAACAACTGTGGTCCAGTTCTACAAAATAGTCAAGAAAGAGTAAATGTATGTATTCAACAAAGTGTTTAAAGCTGCCTTACATTTTTTAAGGTGCTCAAAACTCTTGAAGCTGAAGGCACAAAAGCATTTTTTAAGGTTTAAGTACATCATTTAGTAGGCAGTGAAGAAGAATTGCCATCATAGTGCAAGGCTTTGTGGAAAAATTAAACAATTGACAAGCATTACTTTGTGAACAAATTGTAGGTCATTCACGGGGATTAAAGATTTCAGAGATTATTATTGTTCCCTGTGTTTATTTATTTTGGTCATTCTTCTGAAAGCTCAAACAAACTGGAGATCATTGAGTCTTCCAAGCCTAGAGAGAAATGTTTTTAGGAAATCCCTTTAAAAATATTAAGAGCAAAATTGGATGAAACTCTTCTAATGCAATGGAAAAAAAAAAAAAAAAAAAAAATTAGAAAGAAACAATGTTCAACGTTGAAAATTGTAACATGTTCATTATTCAGTTGGGTTTCAGAATGGGCAGCCCCTTCGCACATATTTGCTATTAAGAATGATATAGCCATGCTGTTTGTTCTTTAATTAGTTTTCTAAACACATAAAAAACTAAACTGAATAAATCAAAATGACCTTTAAATTCCCAGAATTACAGCCTATTTAAATGGCCTTAATAAGGTAATAATAACCCAAGCTAATGGTAGTTCTACTTCTCTATCCTGTGTCTTGCCATGTGATATGCGACATTACTAATTTTAGTGTGATTACAAATTATTCCCATAGTCCAGGTTTAATACAGTATTGATGTTGTTACTAATATAGATTTGTCAGTAAAGATAGAAAGAAAAGTCAGTCCCACAATGTTGGCTGACAAAACAACTAAAAGAAAAAAAAAAAAAAGAGGAAAAAAGCAAAGACAGAACTACTGCTACCTTATAGATTAATACATAGGGGGAGAAAGAAGTACAAGTGAAAAATAATGATTCAATTTCATTAAAGGTGTACTTAACCTGAAATAGAGAATATAAAGGGAGAGAAATATTACAAGTAGCAAGTATCTGCTATTACTGCATTTCTAGAATAAGAGGAAGTATTTACTTCTCCTGCTATGCCCTTGTGGTTGATGTCATTCATCAACCATTTTTCTGGTGTGAATCCAGTAAAATTTAGTGTTTTTTCCTAGATTTATATCATGTACCTTAAAGCAGAATTTGATGCAGTGGTATCTGACATTACATGGTTACTTATTCTACTATTTATCTGGAAAATCATACCAGTTCTGCATACTTTTTTTTTTGTCCTAGGCTTGCCTGGCCCTTGGTCCAACCAGTTTTGTTGTGTGCTTTACCTACTGCACACGTATCTATCTCTGAGCTGAAATATAGCAGGTACCATAATCTCTGGAAAATTATGTTGTTTCTTGCTGGATCCCAGTTGAGTGCTGTAGCTGGATATAAAAGCTCATCTCTCCTGTTCCACTCTAATTTGAAGACAAACAAGTTAATGCAAAGCACAGATGGTCTGAAACAACCTGTTTGACCATGCTCTACACCAGGAGATAAATGAACATGTATACATTTACCAGTTCACAAAAAGCAGACATTGTACTGATTTTCAGCTCTTAGTTTCCTAAATTTCTTTTCAGTCAGTTTACATTTAATCGACCAGGGAGCAAAAGCTTCTCTGAAGAACTGAATTTCTTGCCATTTCTTTACCTGTGGAGTATTCTAGGAGCAATAACAGGCATTGCCTAAGCAAGAGGTTTGATTTATCCCCCAAAGTTAAGTCAAATATAACTAATCCCTTACTTTATTAGAAAACATTAAAAGTCATGTGTGTTAAGGCTCAAGCATGTGAATATGAAGGAGTAACAAATGTTCCTGTGTCAGCTCAGCTGGGACAACTCACGTGTATTTACCCTGCAGCAAATGTGAGGTAATATGCACTAAGCTTTTAAAAGAAAGACTTTACCCTGCTTACCTTATATTCATCCAGGACTAAGAGTATCTACATGGATTTGTTATCACAGTTTAGCTCACGTTTTTAACTAATTACATAAATAAATGATTTGTGCACCTGGCACACTAGGCCAGATGTTGTTCATATGCATAATAAAGAATCCTATCTTGCCTGCAGAACTTGCTTTTTAATCAAACAAGGCAAGGGGTGGTTGTTATTTTGCAACAGGGTGAACAGACATGCCATGTGACTGGGAAGCTGACTTTTCCTAGGTAGCACTGCTAATCTGAGGGAAGACACAGGACTGAGACAGCTGTGAAATCATCTTTCTGATCAGTAGGCAGGCATTCCCACCAAAGTAACCCCCTGCCTCTTTTCTCACAAATATATATAATATATAAATATATAAATAAATACATATAGAGAAATATCTGCATATTTGAGAGAACTATCTGAGCCCTAGAAATATTTCACTGATGGTAGCTCAGAGGAGTCCTCTCCCAAATGCATAATTAAACTATTATTATATAGGGATAAGGGCTATAGGGACAAAGCATTCAATGGGGTTTTTGGACCCTCTCTTGCAAATCATGGGACTTGTGTCAAATGGGAAGGAAGCTGATTGCTAGCACAACCCTCTTTACAAGTGTGCTCAGCACCTGCCAGGAAAGTGGTTTAAGAACAACACTCTCAAGTTGGTTTGGTTACATTCAAGCTTCCACTTATCCAAAATTCAGAAGAAATCAAAGAAAATATCACAAATGGATTGTGGATTTATTGTACATATTAAAAGTGCCATCTTAAACATCTTCTGCAAATATTACCTGCAAAAACCTTTTCCAGTGAGGAGAATCCAAGAAGCTCAATTAGAAGCCATGTGTGCTCACTTCTTTACAAGATCCACAGTTTATATACTAACATGGTCTTGAATGTGGCATTTATTTGCTCTACTGTAGATAATTACACAAGCAGAAAAGGCATGGGAATTATGAGGAATGGCCATTAGTCAAGCATGTGTTTTCTGACATAAGAATTTTACTTAATGCTGTTTAAATCTCATCTTCTTTTGAAATAAATAAATATATAAATTTAGACTTACAGCAGAGATTAACAACAATTCTAGTAGATATCTGGAGATACCAGAGTAATTAGGTTTGCACTTGAAGAAAATTCTTCAAACTGATGTTTGTCATGCCCTGAAATTAAAAGGAATAGCAAGAAATATTGAAAGACATCTATTTTTATCCTCCTTTCACCCCAATGCAACTCTTTTCTTTTATCCCAGAGGTGACAAGTATCTAGTAAATATACAAATGCATACTTCCCATAAAGATCATGTTGCAAGCCATCCTAAGCTTGCCAGTCCTTCAAAGATGATGAGCAAAAATGCATTCAAATTCCCTATATGAATACACTAAAGACGAAGTCATGAATCGTGCTTCTCTTTTGAATGTTTGCTGTATTCAAAGAGCACTGTAACAAATCTTTAGAAGGGGCATTTTCCCAGGGGATTGATTTTCTGGGGTCTTTTTCCCCCTTAAATGAATGGAGGTTTTTTGCGTATGGGAACCTGTGCTGACTAATCTTATCCAGTAGAACAAAGAAAAAGAGAAGGGAATTAAATGGAGGGAGACAACACGACCTAGTAAATAAAGTAACAGACTTGGGGGAATCAGGAGACCTAGATACTATTCCCAGCTCTTCCCTGCAGTGTGACTTTAGGCAAGTCTCTGAGCAAGCTTTCCCTCACCACTCGGTTGTCTATTTATATTGTAAACTCTTCAGAGCAAGCACCGTTCTTTGCTGCATGTTTCTACAACCCCAGCTGCAAAGGAACTCTGTTCTGCATTGGAACATCCTACAAATAATAGTTGAAGTAAGCCTCCACGATCCACTTGTCAGTGAAAATATTAATCTACCTTTCTGTAACCGGTATGGCTGCAGACAGCTCTTGGTAGTAGGCAGTGTCCAGATCATAGGAAAAAACTAAAACTATTCCAGGAATAAAAACATTAATTTAGTGACATCAGCAATTCCAGAGCAATTTCCTACTGCAAAAAAATCCAGGTTCTGAAAAAATATCAATATAGAGTTTAATAAGAGTACAAGCATGTGGTTTTTCATCTAGAGATAAAGTACACAAGTTCCAAGGAAAAAAAATAAATTGAGTAGCCTGGTGTTCTAAAAGCACAGTATGTCTGATAGAGAGGAATGATTTTGTTCTTGGGAAAAGAGTTGGAGGGTATAAAGGGACCAAAGTCTCTTCTGTTAACACCCCCCCTATGTACTGTGCATGCTTTGCCTCAGATAATGTAGCAGAAGCTGTGTTCACCTTAGTACTTCATCCTTCCCTAAAGGAAATTACTATAGCCAGAGGGTGCGAAATTGCGTATTTCGTCCTCACAGAAAAGTATTAAAATAAAAAAAAAGATGGAGCCTGGCAAGAGAGGGTTATCTACTTAACTCTAACATCCACTACAAGGACAGGAGGTTAAATTCTTCTGGCACAGAACGTTAAGTTGAAATGTGGGCGCTTTCCTGCATAGGACACAGTTGTGGATGTTCTTTGCTAAACTTTTGGAGAGGTGTTCAGGGCTTGAACTTCATGCTGCAGCACAGACATAAGTAATCCTGAAAAACTGTCTTGTTTTAATTAATGCAGTCATTTCTGACATCTACTTGTGTAGGTATTCCTAGTTTTAAGTTAAAGATCCCATTGTAATTTAAGCACAAATCTGAGTTCATTCTTTACTCAGAGTTCAGTCATCACTGACATAGTCATTTTTTACATCTCATTGAGTGTGGGGTACAGTCCAAATTTTGGAGCTTGGGTGGAACGAATCCTAGGTTATCTCAAACTCTAAAAGGAGAGCCATGCACCACAAACTCTGATCAAAGGAGGCGAGCACACAGCACAACATACAAGAGCTTAGTCCTACATCAATCATGACCATATTAGCCCTTCCTAGCAGCAATGTGGCTTTATCAAGCCCAGTCTGCAGACTGTGACAGCCAGCATGTATTAGATAACAAAAGGTCCCTGTAACACAATACATATGACTTAACATTAATGCTTCAGGTACATATAACCCAGTGGACTCAGGCAGTTATACTACATTTTCAATAGCTTTGAGCTCAGCCCTGACTAATCATCAAATGCTGACTCCCTTCCCAGAGAGATTTTGCAGCCCATGCTGCAACAAATGAACAGTGGTGGGTGGATGACAGACAGCAACTGAGCACGCACCCAGATTCTCACTCACAGCTATCCCCAGCAGGATGGGGGAGAAAACAGGAGTAGCAAAACCAATAAAACTCATTCAAAGTTCTAGAGAAGACAAGAGTGGAAAACCCAAGTGATACAAAGGCATTGCCATGTCCCACAAGAATGATGCCCTGCCTGTCTCAAGCAGCAGCTGACTTAGAAGACAACCCACACACACTGTCCAGTTTTTATTGCTGAGCATGAGGTTGCTGTGGGGTAAGGAATACCAAACTGTGGGGTAAGGAATACCAAACTGTGGGGTAAGGAATACCAAACTGTGGTTAGTTTGGGTCAGCTGTCCTAGCTGTGTCTCTCCTAACCTCTGGCCCACTCCCAGGATGGTCACTGTAAGAGGACAGAGTAAGGAACAGGAGAAGCCTTGACAGAGCAAACACTGTTCAGCAACAGCTAAAAACAGTGGTGTGTTACCAGCATTGATTTAGTCAGAAATCCCAAACATAGAAATACAGGCTGGTGTGAAGAAAGTTATTTCACTACCAGACAGATCCAGTACAGCAGCGGAAATTAATTTCAATTTAATGTATTTGCTCTCATCACCCATTCTCAGCCTGACCCTTCAGACACCTTGTGTTTGAAAGAGGGTCAAATACAATCCTGGGATAAACTCACAGTGATTATATTACAATTGTTGAATTTCTTTGAGATTCTTTTAAGAAAAGTGTCATTTGGGACACTATGTAAACCAGTGACTTTCAATGTAGGATTTAATAGTGTATTTCAGAGGATTCAGATAAGTATGAAGTATACAAAAATCTGTCCATGCATCAAAAAAATTTAAGAGTCTGCAAGCAGGGAGTAGAGAGGGAGAGAAAAATTGACTTTAGGAAAATTTCAAGATCATATTGATAATGAAATTTATTTTTTATTAGCATAACACTTTAATTTTAATGTCTGAGACAAAACAATCAAAGACACTAACAATGCAGATGCACAAAAAGTTTTTACATTACCAGCAAAGTTTTTTTCAGCTTCATTTAAAATTATTTCTTTGTATCCTCTGACATATTTATTTCTCTTTGCAATCTTTTTAAATTTACTTGTTTAAAAGTTTTCTGCGTTAAATAGCAGCTGGAATCCTAAAATGAAATTAAAACCATGTAGGTGCCAATATATATATTCAATAGATATGAGACTAAATTAAACTAATTGACATTTTATTAATACTCTGCTGTTTGTTCCCGCAGAGTTAAAATCGTACTCTAGATCCCATTACATGAAGATACGCTTTGGACCATCTGGTGGCCAAACATTTCTGATTGTAAATAAGTCAATTTTTGTTAATTATTTATTTGGGACCTTTTGTTTATTGCACAAAAATCTGGAAAGGGAGAAGAAATAGCTGAATGTGCTGGGGTTTGTAATACATCTTTCATAAACAAAACTATTTTTTGCAGAAAAATCTGTTTGAGGCAGGAGAGAATGCTGAATATTCATTTGCATTAGAAAACTCTGAAATTATTCCTGTTTGCAGCCCTTTTGGCTTCATTTTGTATGAACATACAGGCAGTTAGAGGAGACAATCAGAAGCAGTAAACACTTAGCTGTAATGGTAAACTCTAAGAAGGAAGGAAATTATTTGTTTATCACAGAGAATAAAGGGGGGCATATATTTTATGAAAAAAAAAAGGTAAATCCCTTTGATAATGATATTGAAGTTTTGGGAGTATTAGTAAAGGAAAGTTGAAGGCTTTTCTTCACTGGAGGTCTTCAAGAACTTATCAACTACTATCAGAAATGACTTGGATAGAATTGATCTTTTCTTGAGGAAGTACACTTGAACTTTTAACAATGCACTACTCAGCTCCTCAATATAAGTGCCAGCTGTGTTTTCGGTGTTCACAGCTATATACCTCCACACATTTTTGATAAGTGGCATAATTTTGAACTTTAACCTTTGATTAAAGTCCTTAATACTGTGAGACACAAAAAATCATGAGATTTGGCTAGTCATTGGTTTCAAAAGAAACTTGAAATAAAGACCAAATTTCATTTGTTTCATTAAAAACCCTGAATCTCTTGCTTTTTCTCATATCCTGTATTCCAAACAAACTTCCAAATATCCACATTGAAGGAATACAAAAGGCTACAATGTCCAAGAAGCCTTAATAAATTGAACAATTATTTATCATACATATCTGAAGCAAAGGCAATACCCATTTCTAGATTTGAACAAAACCTAAATCAACCATAACCATCCAGAAATGGATATCTTTGGTCTAGGGCTTTGGGAGCTAGAGAAATCCCTGTCTGACTGCAAAATAATACATATGTTACAGTTAAAAAAATGTCTAGGCATTGAAACCAAGTCATTGAAAACACTTTTGAAGGAAAATTAGAAGTTACAATGATAAAACTGAAGACGATGTTTGTAGGCAGAAGCAGAGAGCTTAGCAGCAGTGCTGTAAGAGTGATAAAGTTTGAAAGATAATATTCCTTATTGAGTAGGAATGACAAGCAAATGAAGAAAAGCAAAATTTCTATAAGATTTTTTTTTTTCTCTGCTTGCAAAACAGACAATTATCAGTTTTCCCTGACAATCCTTAACCACACAGGCTAGACAAAAGGAGTATCTTCCCCTGTTCTCTTCTGCTGGACTGGTTCCATCTCAGTTTTGAGCTCCCTAGTAAGGGGTAATTTCATAATATTTTTTGTCTAAATATTTTTTTTATCCTAACAGAGCTTGTTGTCAAGTAACTACTCTTCTCACTCTAAATTAAAATATTTTCTTCCACTTATTTCTCATATTGCCTATAATTATGAAGGTGGCTTCTTTTGCTTCAGGAGTAGCATATGAAAATTAATAGCTGGAGTGAACAGTGTGCTCTCCTCTAGATGTACACGCATATGATCCTGTTGTACAGCTGAGGTCCTCAACCAACATTGATATATGCCTCTAATCCATTAACATTAATAAAACATTCATAAACACAGATGTGAACTCAAGTTCAGATATTGGTTTCCCACTATTATGTAAGTTGTCCCAAAAACCAAGATACCATTATCAGTAGAAAAAAGAAAGATAATTAATCTGCCTAATTTTATATTTGTTTGTTTGCTTTTTTTATTTGATTGGTTGGTTGGTTGGTTTGGTTTGGATTAGTTTGGTTTGGTTTGTTGGTTTGTTTTTTTTTTTTTCCCCACTTGATTAGGCCTGTGAATACATTTTGGAGAAAAACACTTTTTTGGATGAGGTACACAAAGAACCTCACATCACTTCAGTAGCCCTACATCCTCAAATGTCAAGTAATAGTCAAAGAAACCATTCCTGACAGCCATTTAAATCACACTCTGTTATAAATCTTTACATGGTTTATAATGTAAACAGTCTTTGTAGTCATGCAGCACAATTTTCTGTGGAACACAGAATTATTTCATGAGGCTTTGAGTTAATTCTTCTTAGAATTAGAATGAGTGTTAAACAAAGAAGAAGGATAAAATGGAGGAGGAGGAGAAGGAGGTGGAGGGAAAAAAAGGTGAAGAAAACAAAGTGCCAGCCCTACAGAGTTTACTAGTGCCAATATAATTTTTGTTTTATTGGGTTTTTTTTTGGTTTGGTTTGGTTTTTTGTTTTGTTTTATTTTTTTTTTGTTCTTTGGTGTAGTTGTGGGGTTTGGGTTTTTTTGGAGGGGGTGGGGGGTGAGTAGTTTTTACTGTTCAAGTTCTATCCACTAGATATTGCCAGTTCTGTGTTTGCTAGACAGAAGAATAATTTCTTTCCATTTTTTCTGTGAACACTTACAGTCTCAGTTTTAGTCTTTTTTCCCAGCACAGCATAATGTAGTTCATTATTTCCTATGAAGTAGAAAAATAAATAATAATTTTGTTGGGGACTAGGACAAAAAACTGACTGTAAACATGGAACAGTTTATGTTCAATATGGATTGGTAGCAGAAGAACTGGGAAACACGACAGAAAGAAATATTTGCCATCCCCAGGAAGGTGAAAAGGACATGACTGATATGTACATTTTTCCTGGGAAGAAGTAAAGAACAAGGGAGGAAAGCAGGAATAAGGGAAAAAGGATTTGGAGTTATCAGAGTGGCACGCACTGGGTGTATTCCTCCACTTGAGGGGCAAAACAGAAGAGAAGGAGAGTGGATAATAAAGGGGGACCCAAAGACCCTGATGCAAGGAAGCAAGAGTTCCATGTATTAAAAGAGAAAGAGGCTCTGGGGTGGATCAATGGACTGACCTGGAGGGAGCCGTGCCAGATGCAATGGGTCTGATGGCAGAAGCATCCCAGTGGGCAAGACTAAGTGCTATGAACCATGAAAAGAAAAAAGAAATCTTAACCATGGGAATGCCTGTGGAAATTCTCTTTGGTTTGCGCCATTGCACATTCCCAAGGTATTTTAGAGCAGTCTGACATCCCAGCTAACCCATTTTCAAAATGTATCTATTGTAAACAAGCTGCTAGGTCTTCACTTTGGGGGACAGTGGTTTTCATAGCAGAATGTACTACAGAACTGGGGTCAGCCAATAATGCAGATCTCCCTCAAACAGCTCTGGAAGAAGTGACCTGCACTTTATCCCCCAACCTAGAAGCTTCTTTAGATAACACTTCCATCTATTTCCTCTCAGAATTTTTCATATTCTGAACTAGACCTACCAGCCCTGCCAATATCACAGGGAGGTATTGTTTAGGATTTAGGGGAATTATTTTTCTCCTACAAACTGCGGGGCTGGTTCTCCTTCCTCCCCACAGAGCTAAGAAAATAATTTGCATGATGTTGAAAAAGAGAAATCTTTTCTAATGTTTTTCCTTTGAATGCTTTATGTGTAGAGCTGTGTTCATTCCCTCCATGATGGTGATTATTCTGGAAATCTGAGTGAATAATTGTGCCTAAGTATTTACATTTCAATATTTTATTAAATGATCACTCATATTATCCACTCATTACAATAGGAGCCGACTCTGTGGCTCCTTCAAGACTAGGCAAGGCAAAACCATAGGAAGCTGCATTTCTTTCTTTAGGACAAAGTCTAACCAGAAAAGTGCATAACCAGTCATGAAGCACTTATGTTATACCAGCCTTGGAGTGAAAACAAAGCTAACCTTCCTGCATTAGCACTGTTGAAGGATAAAGCTGCTGGCTTTCGGATCTGGCACAATTCTGAGCCACCCTGTTGCTAATCCAGACAAAGGAGAAATAGCAGAGAGGAGTCTGGAACCATTTTTGTTTCCCTGTTTTAATTTTTTGCTGTCCTGTTGACAGCTTACTGTGCTGCTGTTTTATTTTGGTGTGGTCACGTCTACAGACAACCAAGAGGGACCATGTGTCTCAGTTTTCCAAACCCTGTATGAGGCCCAACACACTCCAGTTACCTGCCTTCAGGCACTTAATAATTCAGCTCATGGATTTCCCAATATTTGAGATAAGTACAATGCCAAAAATATTATGGGGTTAGTGTTTGGCTGTAGTATACATTTTTTAGAATCCCTAATACTCATTTCTCCTAGTCTCACCCAGGTCAACAAGAAGAACTGTGCCTCTCCCTAGCAGGGCTGGATTGCTTTGGAGAGTTATTTTATGCTTTCAAAGAGCTGTGTGCATTGTAAATGTCATTACATAGACTGTATGCTTGATCATACAAAATAGGAAATAGTGACCAGAACTAAACTGAAAAGCTGGCCCTATAACTTCAAAGGAAAGAAGAAAAGGAAAATAAAGTTACCTTCAGAGCAGCTTTTGTACCTGCACACACTAAGGTTAATCAAATCTTATGCTTCAGAGTATATGGCTGATTAGCTTGTGTCTGGAAGCACTTCCCCTTATTTGCCATTCTACTCTCAGCTGCATAAAGAACAAAGTTCATGTTAGTTCTAGGATATTTTTTGTCATTTTTTCCCTCATTCACTTGCCACAGAAACTTTGAAAACTACTGGCTGTACTGAGAAGTGCCCTATGCAGAACAGCTCTATTCTGACAGAGAGGTTGGGAAGCCTACAAGCTTTGATATATATCAGAAAACAAAATTATTTTGCCCTTATTACTGTGAAGTGCCTACCTTCTTATGAAGCTTTATAACTGAGAATGAATTATACTTCTATGAACCCTTGAGGTAGAGAAGTCTTTTCTCTCCTGCAGCCTATGGAGGTATCTTTGAATTATGATTTATATCCTAGAGAGACTAAATAGAGGTTAGTGTTTCATGTTCTGATTTGATTTGTTTTGTTTTCATTTTCAACCTTCATAAATAAGTAGGAATGTCCAGAAAAAAATATCAGGACTTTCCTTCCTTCTCGCTCTCTCTCTTTCTCATTTCCATGTGAGATCCCCTTCATCCTGTTAATCTTCAAAGTCCTGTGTCAACCTACCTATTAATTTTGACATTCAGTTATTTTTTCTTTTCTTTTCTTTTTTTTTTTTTTTTTTTTTAANTTTTTTTTTTTTTTTTTAAGTTATTTTGACTTGCAAATTTGAAGAGGCACTAACTCTGTCCATTCACTACAGCTCTATCAACTTCATTACCGTTCTGGCAATTTACTCTTGGTGAAGAGTTGGCCATGGGGCCTGTAAGAATTTATGATGTCAAGGTCATGTAATTACAGGCATTTATAATTTCATGAAGAGTTTAAGGCGCAGGTAATTTGCAATGTAATTATTAGGGGTTTAAGCACCTGTGTGCATGCCTGGCCTCCCAGACTGTCACAGGGTGAAGCAGGTACCTGAGCTGTCCATAACACCAAAAAGCACCACTGGCAAGGCACAATCTGTTGAGAGCACTTCTTCCACTCTCCTTCTCATGCTGTGACCTGGGTCCAGCCCATTTCAGGTGATGCAGGTTTCAAATTATTTTGTAAAATAGATTTTTCACTTAAAAAAGTGATGTCAAACAGAAGACTGGATTGTTACATAACCTTAAAAATGAAGTTGGCAAAACTCTAACCTTGAATTGGGGGTATGGAGAAAGTGGGGTTCATGTACAAGAGAGGACACGAGGCTGTGTGTATTTCATGGCTGCAGATACCAAGAAATCTTGAGATGTTCTATGTATCAATAATTCTGCCCTGATAGTCTTGGGAAGGCATACATATTTTGGCTTCTGAAGACCACTGTGAGAAATAGAAGGGGAAGCTTTAGGAAAGATATTTTTTTCCTCCTTCAGATAAAGTTCCCTATTAAGCATCTTGAACAAAGTTTACATAATGCCTGACTCTTGTCATTTGCTTCCTATCTGCTTAATGAAAGCAGCAATTGAATTATTCCTTGAAAAGGCCAAATGTGACTGAATTGACAGGGAATTGTGGTCAAAGGATTTTTGGATAAGTACCCTACACTATTCTTCTCAAAGCATCTAAATTACCTGTAGCCAAAAGTGATTTTCTATAATAACTACAGAAGTCTGGTACCTGCTGGATGTGTTATCATCATACACAATTAAAATAATATTAATTAGCTACATATTTCTTAATGAAGCAGCCAGTAAAAACTAAACAGCAAAACCAAAACCAAACCAAAACCAAAGCCAAAACCTTACAAAAAACTTCCCTGCCAAGA
>VZSE01003597.1:75170-85790 GCA_013398275.1 Promerops cafer | reverse complement strand
TTCAGTTAGCTACCTTCACCTTTCCAACAAATTAGTTCTGTGGAATTTAACCTTCCTCTCTAATCCATCTGAGGCTTCTTCTCATAACTCACTTCTGTAGGAACATTAGCAGGTGCGAGTTTTCTCCTAAGGAGGGATATGACATCTTTCTATTTTAAATCAAAAATTGTTTTTGCAAATCAGCCAAAGACTGGCTTTTTAGTGTCCTGAAAAATCCTTCAGTAGACTGTCTGAGTCTTTTGTTCTGCTTCCTTTAAATTAGACAGAGTAGAAGAGGACTTAAAAGGAAAGGAAATAGTGAAAAAGATCAGAATACATGTGTGTTTCTGCCCTTTCACTCATAAAAGAGGTGGACAATTTGTACAAGTCACTCTTTGTTGAAATAATTATTTTGATCTTAGAATAAAATGAGTTGGATATAGATAGCAATGAAAAAATGAATTGAACAATCCAATATCCAGAATGGCCCAATTAACTTTTGGCAATAAGGAACATTTTCTCCATACATGAACATATATATATATTTTAATCTTCTACAAGAGCAAGTTAAACTGAAAACTGTAATTTCTTACTGTACATACAGATTAGGTCTGCACGGACTGAGTTTATGGCCTGTTTTCAAAGTGTCAAACTTCCTCCTGAGAAAATAAATCATTTAACTGTGCATAGGGGGAAAAAAAAAAAGACATACAATTACTTACAATAGAAGAGCAGAGAGTGACTGAAGTGACTAGCAGAGTAGGATGTAAACACCATGTTTGGATAATTTTCAGTAAATTGCCTATGAGTCAATATTGCCAAGCTATCATTGCCAGGTAAGGATATCTATAGATATAGATATAGATACAGATGATATAGATAGATAGATATAGATATAGATATAGATATAGATGATATAGATTAGATATAGATATAGATATAGATAGATATAGATAAAGATAGATATAGATATAGATATAGATTATATAGATAGATATAGATATAGATAGATATAGATAGATATAGATATATAATAAGGATAGTAAATAAGTCACTTTTAGGAGAGATTGAGAAGCTAAAATGGGAGATGAGGACAGTAAGATGCCTGGTAGGACTTTTCAGATGAGAAGACAGGAAACCATGTGGTAGTCTTCAGGCTAAAGAATAGACAGATGGAAGGGCATATGCTAGTTTTCTACGATTCATTTATAATATTGAATGGTAAAGAAACTGGAATCAGGAATGTCATTCNCAATTAACTTTTGGCAATAAGGAACATTTTCTCCATACATGAACATATATATATATTTTAATCTTCTACAAGAGCAAGTTAAACTGAAAACTGTAATTTCTTACTGTACATACAGATTAGGTCTGCACGGACTGAGTTTATGGCCTGTTTTCAAAGTGTCAAACTTCCTCCTGAGAAAATAAATCATTTAACTGTGCATAGGGGGAAAAAAAAAAAGACATACAATTACTTACAATAGAAGAGCAGAGAGTGACTGAAGTGACTAGCAGAGTAGGATGTAAACACCATGTTTGGATAATTTTCAGTAAATTGCCTATGAGTCAATATTGCCAAGCTATCATTGCCAGGTAAGGATATCTATAGATATAGATATAGATACAGATGATATAGATAGATAGATATAGATATAGATATAGATATAGATGATATAGATTAGATATAGATATAGATATAGATAGATATAGATAAAGATAGATATAGATATAGATATAGATTATATAGATAGATATAGATATAGATAGATATAGATAGATATAGATATATAATAAGGATAGTAAATAAGTCACTTTTAGGAGAGATTGAGAAGCTAAAATGGGAGATGAGGACAGTAAGATGCCTGGTAGGACTTTTCAGATGAGAAGACAGGAAACCATGTGGTAGTCTTCAGGCTAAAGAATAGACAGATGGAAGGGCATATGCTAGTTTTCTACGATTCATTTATAATATTGAATGGTAAAGAAACTGGAATCAGGAATGTCATTCCTCACATGAAAAATAATAAAGAGCACTGAGTAAATAGCCATCACAAACAACTTTCTTTTAAAAGATATTTTATTATGAAGCTCACTGTGAAAATATAATGGTACACCCAAAATCATAAACTATGGAGCAGATGTAGCTCATTGGTTGCTGAGTGCAATCACAGAATAAAGTCTCCTACAACTTGAGGTTCATGAGGGATCTACACGTTGGTAGAGGAAAACTACGAGATCGTACCAGTCTGTATGTTATGTCTTTGCTTCTCTTCCAGCCTTAAGTATCCTTTTTATTTTTTTTCTTTCCCCAGGGAAAGTTGAGTCAATTGTTTGGAATTGGCACACACAGTACAGCTGATAGTACCCTTTCTTTTTCTCTACTTGCACTATTAATTAAATAGAGGACTTCAGTCTGAAAGACAATCAGATAAGTCCACAGGCTGATCAATATGACACTTCAATCCAAGCCAAAAAAATCTGAAAGAAAATATAATAGAGATTAAAAAAAAAAAAAAATCTAACAAAAAGTCACAACTACCAAGAGATTTATGGACATTGAATGAAATAAATTGCATGAAAATTCTTAATTTTTATTCTTGATTACAGTTTAGGGAATGTACATGATATGCAACTGTGCATAAACTATTTCTTCCATTTTTACTTGAAAATAAGAACTTTGTTACATTTTGTAACTACATTGCACACATCTAAAACAGAAAAAAAGTTTCAATTTTTTTTTTCTATTTAAATACCCTTCTGAATGTAAAATGAAGGCCTTTGCTTGAAAGTAGGCGAATGTATCTCTTGAGGCTGAAGTCTGGCTTCTCAACTTTGACAACATCCAAACTCTTTCGCTGATGTTTTACAATGGAAATATATCTTACTCAACTTAACTGACTATTTGCATATATGGAAAAATCTAAGGTTTTTATCTGAAGTTACTGACTGGACTTTCAATTTTTACAGGGTGTATTCTCTCATATTGTCTCATCTATTCTACAATCAAAGTTAGATGTAAAATCTGAGGGATTGCCTGAATACTAATTGAACCTTTTAGATAGATGGATTAAAATAGAGAAAGTAGGCCTCTGTTTCAGCTGGTTCTTTTTTATAGTTGGTGAGAGTTTGCATGCATTCAGTCCTCATTCGTTCCATTTCCAAGGTACTTATAAGGCAAACAACAAGTAATTAATTATTAATTGTTATAATAAACAGTGGCAGAGTATGCATCGATATCCTACCTAAGTGTGAGACCAGGTGTTGGTATGAGATTATTCTAGTACTCAGTTGCTCACAAGAGAACACAAAAATACACTTTCCACAGATCCCAGATACTCCTCATCATATTTCTGAGCATCTTGTCTATGAATCAGCTCTTTACACACATTTATTTACTCAAAGCACACTTGCAACATTATTTTTTCTCTAACACAGTAGAAACCATATAGAAATGTGCAGAATCAGATAATTTTGTTCATCTGGAAAGTAAAACAGTTCTTAACTCTAATATAATAGGACAAAACCAGAGGAAAAGGGAGTAGTGGCACCATTATTAGAATGGAGGGCTGACTATTAAAGAGTTTTGCCTTTAATTCAGTTATGAATCTTAGAACCTTAAGCAAACTAGCTTATTTTTCCCCTAATTCACCAGACCCCAAACCACAGTCAACCTCTGACACCCTGAGTCAGGAATCTTTGGTCATTACACAGAAAAAAGTGACCCTAAGTATATTCTAAACTGAATGTTCACCTGAATGAAGCTTACATGTTGATGTGTAATAAAAATTACAAACAGTGTAAAAGGTCCCTGGTAATCAATGGTGGAAGTATACAGTGAGGACACTAACAACCTGCTACTTAAAGGATTTAAGTCTATATTTCTTAGTTTGCATTTCAGGACAGATTAGACTTAAGTTCCTCATGTGATCCTGATTCCTGAATCCAATACTGATCACATCCTATTTCTATTAAAAAGTGTTGTCCTTCCTCTTTAGAAGGAAAATTGTGTGACAGCATAAGAAAAAAAAAAATTATCAGTTCTTCTAGGAAGTATCCTTCATAGCAGGACTTAAATTCACCCATGGTAAGAACCTGCCTAAAAGTCAGACAAAGCCAACAGCAGAACCTTATCTTGACTTCATTTTTAGAATAGCTTTGCTTTCATATGTACTGCTCCAAACAGGATAAGATGTTGGTACATTTCATCTTTACAATGTAATTAAAAATTCATGCAGGGTACAAAACTCCAAATCCTTCCCTCACAATACATTCTTTTGAGTGTCATTCAAACTCATCCCTGAAGTATATGTTTGTATGGTGGTTTTGTTCTGTGCAAGTATATTGTACATCAATTTTATTTCATTATCTCACTACAACCTGTACTGATTGTAAACTCACAGATGCTTGTCTAATCATATCAAAACTTTTTACTGTTCAGATTATGAGTACTTTGCTAGCTTTTTAAATTTCTCCCCATTATCTAAGCCTCCTTTTTTATGTAAACTCTGCAATTTTATTGTATATTACAGAAATCTTTCTCTAATTTGATGTCATTAATTTTTAATTTTTTTTTTCAGTTTAACTATTGTGGCTAATTATACAGCAGATCCAAATCTGCATGAATTTTTCAGGCTGCTGCCTGCCTCTCCAGTTCTTTAATTTTCTATTATCAGGCAAATTACTCTAGTGTTGATTGTTAGTCCCTTTTCCCCCTGCCTTGGCCTCATATGCAGATTACAATCAGCCAAGGTCCATCCACTGGGTCATTCTATAAATCTTTTCTCAAAAGACATTTCTTTACGCTTGATGGATTTCCATTTAACTCTTCCTTCAATGTCCACTGTGCCCCATGCTACATAAATCATTGAGAACAGTCTCAAAAAGCTTCTTGCAGTAGCTATCATGCAAGCCTCTCTGTATTCTGCAGCTTCAGAGTTACTCCAAACTGGGGACACTGGGTCTGTTCAGTACAGTTTCAACATGGTCGTGCATCTGAAGGGTTTGGCATCTGAATCAGAGTTGCATGAGCTTCCATCTTTATAGTTCTATAAAATTCAGTAGAGATAGATTTGTTTGGTAGAAGAGTCAACAGGAAAGCACTTTATCTTCTGGAGAAGTTATTTAGCCTCAATATAAACTCAGACAACTATTACCAAAGTTACAACTGAAATTAACATTTCAAATATTTTTGTAGGAAAGAAAAATTCTTGAAAATTCTGCTGTGTTCACATGCCTCAAAAGCTGTATGATCACCTTCCTGTTCTCTCTCTCTCTCGTTACCACTTGGATCATAACTGAATTCCTAAAAGTTCTGCATCACAGGAAGGAAGCAGCAGCACCAGGAACAATTTGAACACTACATAAAACTTCCCATGAGGTCTCTTCCATTCTCAGTTACTGAGATTTGCTCTTTACACATGATGGACTTGATTCTTTACAATCAAGATTTTGGCGTAGAGACCCAGCAAAGTGCAAAGCACGTCCTGGCAGCTGTTCCACTTGCTGATCTGAATGCCCTGGCTTTGAGAGTAGATTTAAGTCAAAGTAGGTATTCTGTCTTACATGCTCTTGGAAACCCCTCTGCTCCAGTGACGTGCTGAGAGCTGTGTGTGCAAGCACACTGAGTGCTTTTCATTCCAGGGAGAGAAATTCTCTAATACAGAAACTGTAGCTTCTGAATCAGTGAGAGGATCTATTATTCTAGAAGGCAGACCAGTTGCTTCCAGCCAATAAATTTTGGATCTACTCAAAGTACAAATTACTGTAAATTACAGGAAAAAACCCATCAGGCTGGCATTTCACAGCTAATTCTGGGCTTGGCTATATGAAGTTTACAAAGGTTGAAATAAACCCGCTGTGCAAATTTAAAATGAATCATGCAGTGGTTCATTTTTCTTCCAACCCAAAATACATTATTGTCAAGGAAGCCAAATGTGTTTTGATGTGCACATGTTATACAAAGCCCTACAGGATGTAACTGAATCACACTGAAAATTGTGAGAAGCATGTTATTCCTCCCATAAAGTCCTCACTGAAAGAAAGTTGTCCAAAGTGCACATAATCAATGTGAAAGCATAGCTTACATTGGCTGTTAAACATGTCAAGCTCTATTAAAACTGATCTTTCCCAAAGTTAGTGAAAAGAGACACTCATGGTACTATTTCTTAAAAAAAGAAAAAAAAAAAAAAAAAATACAAAGAACTCCAGAAAACCTGTACTTAGGTTTTCAGATCCATCTTCTCTCAGGATAGTATCAATCTTGTAGAAGACTGAAACAGAGCTGACCAGCGTGAGGGACTAAGTAAAGCTCCTGTGCCAAGCTGGGTTGTGTTCCACTTGTGTGCCTGCTTCATTAAACTTTACTGTGTTTCAGTTTTGTCATCACCAAAAGAAAGTAAAAATCATCTAGCGCTGAGCAAATTTTTTTTTTGTCACTGAGCTCATTACTTGACATTTTGCTTCATTCAGTGGAGGGAAATAGTCACTCCTGGCAGATGATTTGCTAAATTTGCATTAGGTGTCTGAAATTGCTTAAATGAGTTTTGCCATGAAAAGCTATTTAATTATGCTGCTGTCTTTAGATAAGATATGTGATGCCATGAACAGGCCGCTGCCTGTGCTGTGCTCTTTGACTCTAGCATCTACACCAGCCTAAAATAGTTTAAAGAAACATCAAGGCCAGATTGGAAGGGGCTTTGAGCAAACAAGTCCAAGGAGAGGTGTCCCAGCCCATGGTAGTGGGCTTGGAACTACATAACCTTTCAGGTCACTTCCAAGACAAACAATTTGGTGATTTTCTGATTCTATCACTGGTTCAAGCCTCCACCTGGGGAAAACTGGACTGCTACATCTTCAGTGAATGACGCTGATATTTAGCAGCGGAGACTCTCTCCCTTTTCTCTCAAAATCATTGGCTTTGCTTTTCCACTTCTCTTATTTTGAAAAGT
The DNA here is from genome assembly GCA_013398275.1 of Promerops cafer. Classification (NCBI taxonomy): domain Eukaryota; kingdom Metazoa; phylum Chordata; class Aves; order Passeriformes; family Nectariniidae; genus Promerops; species Promerops cafer. The sequence goes on along the minus strand of VZSE01003597.1, from coordinate 78,858 downwards.
ATAAATGGTTTGAAATGGTTTTGATGGCTTGATGTCGTAGCAACTATAACCTCCTCACACGGGGAAGCAGGGAGGGCAGGCACTGATCTCTTCTTTCTGGTGACCAATGGTGGGGCCTGAGGGAATGGCCTGAAGTTGTGTCAGGAGAGTTTTCTTTTTCCCTGTGACTTCCCTGGTCACAGCACCAAGCCTGAGAGAGCTCAAGAAGTATTTGGACAATGCTCTCAGGCCCATGGCTGTATTCTTGGGGTTGTTCTTGGCAGGGCCAGGACCTGGAATTGATGGTCCTTATGGATTCCTTCCAACTTGGCACAAAACCACATTATTGTTTGTCACAGTTGCTTGGAATGCTAAATATCAACAGTTACATTTTCAAGGAAGACTGGGAAAGTACCTAGCAGAGAAATCCTTCACAGACAACTGGAAACTGAGACATTGTCCAGGCTTAAGAATTTTTGATCTCCAAGTGGTAAGGGTCCCCGAAAGGACTGAAGACACTTTCCTTTATCTCCTGTACTTGCCCTGATCTTTTATCCTTCATGAGACATTTGCTTTACACCTCTGTCAGAGACAGGGCACAGGGCTGTGCAGACCTCTGATGTTCATAAATGTTCAGGTCACAGATTGTGTTTGTGTGTAAGCACTGAATTGTCTCTGAAGTCTGGAGAGAACACCTCCAGACTTTTTGGGCTTTGTCTTTTTAAAAAATCTGTAATTCTGGGAACATACAGAGTTTCCATATCTACCTGAATTTTAACACTGCAAAAATATCAAATAACATGATTGCTTGTATAAGAGTTATATGTATGCTAACTTCAAATCTTAATCAGGAGATTAAACTCAGTTATCTTGATGTAAAATTGGTCTAATTCCATCTCACTAGTTTCTCCTCTCAATTACACTGGTTCAAAGCTGGTGAGCTGGACTATTTTATTGCCACAGTTTTATACTAGAGAATTAAACTAACTGTGAAAAAATACAGATAATATTTCAGTTAACACTCAGTCAGGAAGAATGCATTTTTGATTAAATTTAAAACTGTTTTGACATGGAAAAATATACATTCAAGGGTGGTTACACACAAGGATTCACAAACAGGGACAGAATGCAGGCAGGGAAAGAAAGAAGGAAAAATTCAAGTTCAGGGATATTTGCCAATTACAGGTATTCAATGGAAAAATAATACCTCAACATTACCTTAATGTGGCATTTTCACTGTCAATATCAGTAATGGATTGTCAAGACCACTAAGATTAAGGGGTCTGAATTTGCTTTTGTACACATTTTGGGGAGAAAAATTATTCTCTTTGACACTGAGGATTCAAGAGTCAGAGTTTGGGATGACATGAGTCCATGAATATCCATTGAAATCAAAGAGCCTGCTCTGGCTACCGCTTTCACCAATGTTAAAAATTAATCTAGAAGCCAATTTTATATAGCAAATTGCAAATAATTCTATGGGAGAATATTTCACTATAGTGGTAGGGAATTGGAGTTATGAAGGGGATTTCAGTGTGTCCAGAGTACTGGGAAACTAGAACCATGGGATCCTCAGGGATCCATTCAATGTCATGTTTCTGCAGGAATGAAACATTAAGATTGCATGTAATGTAATTCATGCAAAGTACCTATCCATAATTCCATGGCTATCCCCCTTTCTCTCTGAAAAAAAAAAAAAAAAAAAAAAAATAAATAGGGTGGCTTCNAAAAAAAAAAAAAAAAAAAAAAGAATAGATAGCTGTGTTTCAGCAACAAAACAGCAGCTATGTGTATAACAACAATACAAAGGAAGATTTACCCCATATTCTTTCTTCCACCATTACTTCCTTTTCTTTGATTCACCCCATCTACACCGTCGTGTTTCCATAACTCCTATCTTCTCATGATTTCAATCTCCCTGCTTTACTTTTTTTACAAGGTTATCTATACATCTTTGGGTGTTTTCTTTTTTTTTTTTTTAACTTTTTTTTTACCTTACCAGAAATCCTAGGATTGAAGGATATTGTGGAATATTCCGAAGGATTCAGACTATTCTAATAACTGTTTTTTAGGAAAATACCTTTCTCTGAACACATTAAAACAAAACAAAACAAAAGTCCTGGTACCTTTACCCACCTTGTCTCCCTTTCTCCTGTGATTATGGATTAGCTTTTGATTGAAAGATTTTTAAAGTAGCTTTTTTCAAGCAGAGGAAGTACTGTTTTTCATTAGGGTTTCCAGATGTTCCAGTGGTTTTTTTCCTTGTTTATTTAATGGTTATTTGACTCAATACATACCATCTTAATTTTTTTTTTTTTTCCTTTGTTTTTTTCTTTCTGCATTGAGTGCACTGGTGAGGGAGCAATTTGTGGTGTGCATGTTGTGTAATACAGTTAGTGATAAATTAGAGAATAGAAGGCTTCATTTAAATGTAGCAGGAGTGCAGTCATTGAGGCTGGACTTGACTGCTCCCAGTGTCTGTCTGTTTTTTTCTGCTTCGTGAAATACTTCAGGGAGTGGGAGTGACTTGAACCACCACTGGGTAATGGACAGTTCTGAAGATGTAAACACCAGATGAGGAGATGTGCCACTTTGATTCTATTGGAACTGGGATCTAAATAAGATTCTTGAGTATAGTTGCTATGAAATGTTGCATATATTTCGTTTCACTTACATTTCAGTGATAAGTGAGTAATAGCAAATTAGTTCACGAAATCTGATTCTGAACTATCTGTAACTCTCTAACTTGTGGAGAAAATGAGGATTTTTTCTTAGAGATAAACTAGACCTAGATAAAATGCCTATTTTTGCATAACACTCATGGACTTCATAGCTCAAGGAAAACACTATGTAAGAACTACTTTCAGTTTGTGGATAACCCTCAATCCAACACAATAAATAATCAGATGAGCAGGACTTGATGCTATGGACTTCTCTATGCTAATTAATGCAAGTAAGAATGATAAACTCGTATTTATTTTTCTTTTTGTCTTTTTTTCCTTTCTCTTTATTAATTTATAATTTTTCCTTTTTTTCTCTTTATTTTATTTTTCTTTTTTTTTTCTTTTGTGATTTCTCTTTTTTCTTTTTTTGTAATTTGTCCCTTTTTTCTATTCACTTTTTTTTCTGTATTTCTCTTGCCTCTTTCATCTTCTATTTATCTTTTTTTATTTTCATTATTTTCTTTTTTATATAAACCTGGTTAGTCTTTCCCATGAACTCAATTCAGTTTTAATCATCCAGAAAGGACAGCCATAAGCTGCAGACACTGAGATTATCCTCTTAAAGTCCTGATTCTTTGCCTTCATGGCAGGAACTACAGCTGCTCTATTTGGTTTAGAGGTTATTTTAGACCAAATGGAAGGCACGTACCCAGATGGACCTCTTCACCTACTCTAGATGATGTCCTCTAACACCTTTTGTCTCCAATGTACCTAATTATTCTGAGAAACATGAAACAAGATTATACAATGTCCCAATAGTTCCTTTTAGCCAGAAAGCACATATTAGCTAATGCTTTTAGAGGAATTTTGGATATTATCATTCCACCAAAACCAGCACAGCTATGGAATTTTAAACCTACTGATGATTCACCTGTGTTCTGATCAGGAGGTAGTCTCAGGATCCAGGAGGTGAAAATCTACAAGTGTACTCAAAAGTGTGAAGCAGCCAGTGTTTTATTTCCTAGTTTTTTGTTTTTTTTTTTTTT
>VZSE01003597.1:51746-75139 GCA_013398275.1 Promerops cafer | reverse complement strand
TTTTTTTTTCACAGTGTTTTATTTCACAGTGTGTCCCCTGATTAAACACTACAAAACAAACCTTCACAGGTAATTAAGAAAATTTGTCTGATCATAGAAATTCATTCTGGTGTCAATATTCTATAGAAAGAATACAGTGGCCCAGACTGTATTGTTGATAAATGGATGATGGGACATAGTCAATCCAATTAAAACATCTATAAATAAAATTCTAGGTTGTTTGACTTTCCCACCTTGAGTAGAGATTGTTTTTATGAACCACACTCAGTGAAATGAATTCACCTTCAAGTTCTGTTGACTCAGTGTGAAGTAGGTAGCAAAACCCTTTTTGAAAAATGGATTTATATAGTAAAAAGGTCATGCCTTTAACTATTTTTTCCTAAAAAATGGAAATATTCTTAATACAAACAGAACTGAAATTTTTAAAATTGCAAAATTACTTGCGCTACTTTGAGATACATCAGTCCTTATACGGTTCCTGTGATTAGACTCACCAAATTATAAAAACTTTTAAAATTCAAAATGGGAACAACCTTGGAAGAAAAATCTGTTTTAAAGATTGCAAACAAATATCCCTAAGACCTGAAAACAAATAGATAGGCAAAAGTTATATGCCATTTTGTTTTCCATCTTGTTTGAGCCGATCATTGAAACCTTACTGCTTCTTCCTTCTTGTATCCCATTAAAATCTTCCCAGCCCAGTTCACAGTTCTGTTGTCCACAATCAATTCTCTGTCTCCCAGTGATCTTATTTTAATATTTGCATGCACTTGTTATTCCGTCTTCATTTTACTAAGCTGATACATATTGACTTGCTTTCACAGAGACAATAGCTATAAGTTCTTAAACAAAGAGAGTTCTTGGACTTTTCATGATAGCATATTTCAGCAAACTGAAAGTTTTAAAGTAGCAAGGAATTTTTTTTTTTTTTTTTTTCTCACTGGTACTGTAACATCTTAATTTTTCCTTGAAGCTTCCTCATTTCTTTTAAGGATGTATGGAAAAAAAATCCCAAGAAACCTTCTGGTGTGGTGTACTTTTTATTTATAAATGCAAATAATTAGAGTGTATATTATTTCCTTTGCTTTCTTTTGACTTACCCTCTTGAACTTGATTGCTGCGACACAAGCTGCAGGAGTAAGGCCCTGGCTTCCATTAGTCTGAATGCATTCTTAATTTTGAACATCATGTTTTTAAAGTAGGAAGAAATTATGGTTAGAGTGAGGCAGTGGAAGTCCTGCACAAGGCTTGGGTCTACCCAAGATACATCAGTGTTTTGAAAAATCATCTTCAACAATCTTCCCTTTCACACCTCCTGTCATCTTGAAAGGTGCATTTAAATTTTCAGGCATAACTTGTGCTGTGTCTGTCTAATTTACTTCCTTCCATACACAGACACATAGACACAAACATATCACTTGGGTGTTTTTTATGCTTAGAGAAAACAAACCAGTGTAAGCTGTAATAGAACTGCTAATGAGCTGATGTTATCTACCAACCTATTTAAAATTCTGTTCTCTTTCCGTTTTGCATTTGGTGGGGTTGTAATTTTAATTTTCAAGTGCAGTCTTATTTCTTCTCCTTAGTCTTCAGCTTTTTCACACCACTGTGCACAGTCCATGCAGCCACACAGGCACACAAATCACAGCACCCTGACTGGAAGGAATCATTTATGCTTCAGTGCTCTGTCTTGAGTTGCTTCAATTTGTTAGTACCTGGTGGATGTTTATTTTTCAGGGGATGGAGATTATAAGGCCATCCAGAAACCCAGGGATAGTCTGGAGACAAGAAAAAACAAGATATTTCCTGTAGTTTATAGTGCAAGGATATGTTATGTGGAGGAAGACAATGTGAAGGGGATAGGTGACATAATTCCTCTATTTCAAATTGTGTAGATATATTTTTGTAAGTCACTATGAAAGTGTTTGACACTAGTGAACTATTTCATAACCTGAACATTTAATTCTTCACAATTTGGTTTAATTATTCTTAGTTAAGTATCTAAAAGATGTTATCTCCTAATAAATTTTAATCAGAACTACATTCCTACTATTTATCCCATTTGATATAGTCTTGAAAACATAGAAAGAAGTTACAAAGAATTATAGAGGATGTTAGTATCTTCACAATATAATACTTAATAAAGCAGATTGAATCAGTTAATCTGTTCCAATGGCAATCTCATCCATTCTTCAAATTATTATTCACTGCACTTACTTTCCTATTTCTTTCCCTAATCTAGTTTTAAATGTCTGAACAATGAAACATCTGCTGGAGAATATCCCAACATTCCCTGGGAGAATCATACAAGCCAACCAAACATTTCCACAGTATACTTTTCAGCTGATCATTTGCTCCATGTGTTTCATCATTACTGTACTCCTTTATCTACCTCAATTCTTTATTGCCTTTACTTGGTAAAAAATATTTGTTCTCCAATAGTGTGGTTAAGTATTTTCTGCAAATCCATCCTTCTGGTTTTGAATTGCATAAAAATTTTTGAAATTTCTAAAATTTATGTTTCCTAAAAAAAAAAAATTTATCCAAAAAAATTACTACTAAAAAAAATTCAGAAACGTTCCTAACACTCATATACAAAGACTGATTTTCCAGACTTTAGTAAAAGATCAAGCAAGATCAGTTGACCCTAAGACAGGATTTATTGTGATCGTTTTGAAACAGCTCTAATTAGATATTTAGAGATGTGCTTTCATGAGAGGCAAACAGAAATGTGGAATCATTTCAATACACTGCAACCAGTCTACGGCTGATGTCAGAACTCAGAAATCTGGTGGAAAAAAACACCTAATAACTGCTGAAAAACATATACTTGAGTAGTGGATTCACCTTTAAGTAATAGGTTCTCTTCTGTAGAGCACCAAGAGGTAGATACCCTGAAGAGGGGAAGAAGGTGCTCTGTTTGTAGTTTTATGTGTATCACCTCCTTAAACTGTTGGGATAGCTGATTAATAGAGAGCATTATAATCTCAATGTCATGTAAACCTCTGGATAAAATAATGGTGAATGTAAGGCAGAGAAGATGAGAAAGTCAAATTTGGAGGAGAAAAACAGGTGAGTGATGGTGGTGAAATAATCAATTAATTGGGAAACACCTGGAAGAATAAACAAAGTGGATTGACTAAAACTATCAAAAGGACAAATATTGAGTGGTTGGCACTCAAGCTATAGTAATTTCCATGAATCCTTATGAAAAAGACTTGGTTTTTGAAGGAGACAGATGAAGATGGAAAAAAGTCCATCTCATCATAATGACTTTAATGGTTAAATATTCTCTTAAGCTGTCAAGTGGTTTGCTTTAATTCTTTCCTCGAATAGTGAAGCCAGACTGCACACAGCAGTCCCTTTAAAAGCAGTGTCCCTCACACAAAGTTTCTTCAAAACATGGGGCTTGGGAATTTTACCAACACAATAGTCAACTTAGGAAACCACAGTCACACTTCTACTCTAAAATGTAGATGCAGCATCACATACTTTGGCTCCTGAGCAGGTAATTTGTTTCATTACTGGACAGAAAAGATGACTAGAGGTCAGAAACTGAAGGCCATATGTAAAGTCAGGATATTAACTGCTGGTTGACTCAAGGACCACTTGATTCTGTGAAAGGTCTTATAACAACAGAAATAACTAAACTTCTTTCTGACTAATCAAGTGATGGAACAGAAAAGAGAATTCCCTTGTGCATGGGGTAGGGTTTTTATTGCCTTTACTCTTACTTTTTTAGCAGAAATACATGTAAATATTTAGATGTAAAGGTCTACCTCTGAACTAGATTTCTCAGCTCTTGTTACCATCAAAGAAAACTCAGGTTTTATTGTTAAAAGAGAGGTGTCTAATTAATTCAATATAATCTAGATAATTGCTTCTGACTTCCAAATTCCTGTCCAGAGCAGTTTAGGCATTTTGCAGTCTGGCCAGACCCATATGGATGTTTCATACTTTCTCATAATCTCAAATGACAGTAGATTAGTACTGTAGATAGACAGCAGCTATTTACTTCAGTAAATTGAAGCAAACTCTTTTTTTACAAACACAATAAAGCCTACAGAGCTATTCAGCTTATGAAGTTTAGATGTAGGTTTTAGGACTAATTACGTAGTTTTCTGGACAATCAACATCAGTGGACTACTATGTAAACTTAAATATAGCCTCTCCATGTAGACAACTTAACACCAATGTCTTCCTTGTTTCACTATACTTTACCCAGTGTACCTCTACCTGTCTTGCACTACAGGGCCCAGAAACAGGCACAAAACTTGAGATGTCTCACCATGCTGAGCAGAGAAGGATCACCTTCCTTAAACTTCTGGTAGTTCTGGTAGTATATCCCAAGAAGTTGTTGTCCTTCTTTGCTAAAAAACCGCTGTTTATTCAACTTCTTGCCCACTAGAAACCCCCCAGGTTCTTCTCTGCCAATGCTGCTTTTCAGATAATTGGCCCCCAGCTCATCTTGGTACCTGGAGTTATTTTTCTCCAAGGCTTTACATTTTCTTTTGTTGAAGAACTTTTGCTGTCTCTTCAGGTATTCTTATTCTGGAAATATTTCTTTGTCTGGACTTCAAGGTTACTATCTTTCCAACTTGAATACCTTTGTGAACATTCTACACTTCGTCAGGCTTATTTGGGAGAATAAAGTTCTCTTACTCTATATGCCCAGAAATGCATGAGTCTGACAGGCTTTTTTACCTTTTTCTTACTTCATAAAAGGAATATCCCTTCCATAAGTCCTTTGAAGAATCAAATCTCTCAAAGTGTTTAATTACAGAGAGAGAGTGCCAATTTTATAGCAGTATAATCACCCAGAGGATCACTCAATTTATAGCAGACCTTCCTGAAATTCTTTCTTCACTCTTTCTGGGAAAGTGCTCCAGGTGCTCTCATTTCAGGGCCCTGCATTCCACAGGTGGTCTGATGGGGAAAATCTAGGTGATATGGCATCAAGTCACAGAGGATTTCATCCTTTATAAACTTTAGCCTTCTCATTAATTCAAAAATTATTGCAGAACAATGTATGTGTTCTGAACTATGCAAGTCCTCATCAGCTGTTGACTTTTGATAATCCACCAAGGCCTTATGTAGCCTCCTAAAGCCTTTTCTGCCCATTTTATTCCTGCATTCACTCTCACCTTCAGCTTCTGCCTCTGCACATGCTTGTCCCCTCCTCGTTGTCTCCCTCTCCTTGTCTCCTCTCAAGGCATCAGAGCCAAGAAAGTCTGGGATTTACAACAACTCTGTGATACCTACTCCACCATGATGTCAATTTAATTTGAACCAATTTGACAACCCTGATACTAACGCAGGATTGGAGACCACAGTGATAGTACAACATGTCTCTTGTTAAGCTTCTTGCACCTGCTATTGCTTCCCTCTGTAATTGCCCTAGATCAAGAGACCTATTGTAAATGTGTTAAGTTTTGCTGACAACACAAATCTGGGAAGATGCAGGAACTCAGGCTTAAGAGGCAAGGAAAATTCAACAAGATCTCTGGGCTGTTATGCAGCAAATGAAATTCGGTATTGACAAACATACATTAATGTAATTGGTCAAGGGAAGTGTGGGACTAATAGAGAAAAACTGCTGAGTAGGAAAAGGAAGGGTTTAAAGGGACTCTGATACAATATTTGTATCAGGGCTGACACCAAAATCTCTGGTCAAGTACAGAGAGAGTCTTTGAATGTTGAATTGCTCTTTACCTGACTTACATATTCCCTGTTTCTGAAGTATTTCACTGCATTTCACTGGTAAAGCTGTTGCCTAAATGGGAAACTGAGGTCTCATCACCCAGTCTTATAAAATCTCACTGAGTGTTTGCAATAAGTGACTTTGATCACTTGCAACCTAAACACCAATGCTGTTTGTGGGATCTGTGCTTATCAAATCAATATCCATGCTGGTAATTAATTATTAGATACTTTACTGAGAAAAAATACTAATCAGTCCTTTTTTTTTTTTTTTTGATAGAGTAAACCCCATATTCCTGATTGTACAATTATCTGAAAGGGCTGTGTGTGTCCCTTTGAGGTAGATTACCTGAGGACTAGTTTATCACAAATAAGTAAGGATGTGATTCATCTTCTCTAACTTCAGTTGTCTAAAATTTAGAGGCCTAAGTCTGATTTCATTACCTAAGAATTCCTTCATGACAGTCCAGAATAGAGAGAAACAGACATTTCCAGAGATTGATTCGTATTAATCTAGGTTTGATATATATCTTAAAGTGAGCCAATCACTCCGGGAAGGATTTATTGATCAGTTCATCTATGTTCGGACAAATGAGTCCCACCTAGTAATCCAAACTGTTCCATCAGAAACATAGCTTTTTAATTGTTTATTTTTACTTCCCTTCTCTTTCTTCTTTTCCAGCCTTCATTCACAGCAAATTGCCATTTTTCTTCTAATATGTATGTGTCAGGTGAATTTCAGTGCCATGAGTCCCATGGATTGAAAACATGATGCCATGAATATCACCCAAAAGGTAAGAAAAAAGGGCTTTTTTTTGCTGCTCTGGTCTGCAGTTCATAAAGATCCATGACTATCACTGTCTTTTTGAATTCTCTCACTTTTCTTGCCATGTTGAAAATTTCAAATTCCTGAAAATAATCCACTACAGTATCACAAGTCCTGTCCTGTAGCTGTTCTTCACTTATTTCCTAGTCCAGTGCTCACTGTATCAATTTTCTCATACTCACATGGAGTAGCTGAGCTCACTCTGTTTTGCTGAGAACTTGTGTGTTTACTGCAGTATTTTAGTCTTGCAGTGATGGCCATGCTCTCCTTTACATGTGTGTCTGCAGCAGTGGTTTTGAGGTTCACACGTTTCTTCATTTTCCTCAGACTCTTTGAACCAGGGCACAAATTTAAAATTAAATGGAGATGATTAATTCAACCTGAGTGTGGCACAGGGATATGAAAAACTGTAGAAAAAAACCAAAATAAACCATAATCCTTGAGGCTGTGGGTGAAATATCTCCATGCAGGTGAGATTTTTGTTCTTTACAACCAGATCTGTGACTGCATTTGGGCCATCATTAATTTATGACTAAGCAAGTCCACTCCTATTACTTAGTCCTGTCATGGTCAGACAGCAGCTCTACATTTATGCTTTTGTGGTACTCAGGCTCAGCCTCCAGATCATGCCCATCACTTATTCAAGCTGATTATGACTTGATTTCCATTTAGAAGGGGCTGAGAGGTCAGCCAGATAGGCAAACTCAGGCACAGGAATTGATCCAGACACTGAGTATCTGGGTAAGAGTTCTTCCTGCTTTTGGAAGCATGGATTTGACTGATGAGAGCTGAGTTAGAGTGCAGACCAACCTCAAGCCTAAGATTATCAGAGGAACCTTGTGCCTCTCCCCACTAACAGTAATGCCATGGCTTTAATCCTTTTGCACTTTAGATCTTTTCTAGAAAGTATCAACAAAGTTCCATGAAGTGACCTGAGAAATATTCCATCATATGAAAAAGGCAGCCCATAAGGAAGAAGTTAATACAGAAAAAATAGAGAAAAGTGTTCCCCTTTCCTCACTACTCACACAAAATTTCTCTGTCACGGTAGTGCTTACTTCAGGCTTCAGTGTAAGGCCAAGGTCTTGGGTGTGCAAAACAAACTTCTGCCTGCTTCAAGGAGAAGTTAAAGGTCGGGGGTAAAAAAGTAGTTTTAATAAGCAGGAAGCATTCATTGTTCACTAACGGTCATTTTTTCCTTAAAACACCAGCAACTTATCAAGGCTGCAGACTCTAATTTTCTTAGTGTTTTAGGAAAGAATGATGAAGTTAACAAGGGAAATGGCAAAAAATACTACTACGTGCCTCCAGCAATTAGATTCAGGACTTCTGGGTTGGTATAATTTGATGGTAAATTTGTTGTCTATTTGAGGACTCTAGTCCTAACTCTGGCAGGTTTTGTTAACCCTATCATGATAGATCGAGCAAATAAATGAAATTCAAACATGAAATTGAATATAGCAAGGATTTTCATTATTGCATAGTGACTTTCATTGGACATAATTAAATACATTTTGAAAAGTAAACCTCAAAATCTGCATTCACTCCCAATGCACCAATGAGTGCTTTTGCTCCACTTCCAAATTTCATCAATTGTGGTTTCAGAATAAGCAGCAACAACAGGGGCAAGAATTTAGGACAGGACATGAATTCCTTGGAAGATGTTAGCAAGCTGTGAAATTCAACTTTTTGGCCTGGAGTAAGAGTTTACTTTCATGATTCTCATTTTATACCACAGAGGGAGGTGAGACAGCATTTGCCCCAGAACAGAAGATAATTTATCAGATGGATTCCTACCGACTCTTCAAACAGCCTATTGTGACCTTTGGTTATTAAACCTTTTGACTGTTAGTTAATTTCAGCAGTGGGGAGGCTATTAGCTGACTGGCTAGATTCCCTGCCCAGCATCTGTTAACCAATGACCTGTGATCAGGGCAATAAAACTGAAATTACATCTGGACAATAAATATATTTTGGCTTCTAACGCAAAGAGAGGTGCTATTCTACCTCAATTTATTGATTTTTTAAACATATGCCAGAAGACATGTTGTTGTGTCTTGATGAGACAACCTGATTTTGGCCTTTATCCATCCATGAAATATGTTTTTACATAGGCTATTGATGCCGGGAGTTTTTGATGGTCTTGGGGACAGAAAGGAGGGAGATGGGGAGAAATAAAAACAACAGCAACAGAACTTACAAGTAAAAGGAATAAAAATTATGATTTCTATCTTGTTACAAAATGAGAAGAAAACTTAGTTTTGGAAACAGCATGTGTTCATCAGCAGACATCAATCACAGTGTTTATGCCCTGAAGAGAGGCATGCGAGTTAGAAAGAAGGTGCAATTTGGTCAACTGGAAGGACTCAAGCCATATGGTCAATACTGAAAGTCCTTCAGCAGTAGAACTAGAAATATTCCTGTAAACTGTAAGAAACTCATAAACTATGATATGTCTTCTAGCAATGCTGGTGACTAACAGAAAGGAGAATAGAGGGTGAAATATGGCCACTCCCTCGATCTGGATCAGTAACAGTCTTGTAAGAGGAGTGCTTCAAATGTTTAGCTATCAGTGTGACATGTTCATAAGTCTGCAATGAGAGCTGAGACATTTAAAGAAACCTGAAGGAGCTTAGTGATCCAGATGCTTTTGAAAACCATGGAATCATAGAATCATTTATTTTGGAAAAGCCCTCTAAAAACATCAAGTCCAAAAACTAAAACAGCATTGCCAAGTCCACCACGAAACCATGTAAACACCACAACTGTACATCTTTCAAATATCTTCAGGGCTGGTGACTCGACCACTTCCCTGCATTGAGTCACACTGTTCTAATGCTTGACAACCATCTTAGTGAACAACCTTTTCCTGTTATCCAGTCTAAACCTCCCCTGGCACAACTTGAATCCCTTTCCTCTCATTCTATCATTTGTACTTAGGAGAAGAGACCAATATTTAGAGAACAAAAAAGAATATAGCCTTCAGTTCAGGAAGTTTGTGGTTGAATTTAGAGATAATATACTTTATTTTCATTATAGAAACTATATTTCAATACATGTGGTGAAATTCAAACAGTCTAATAACAATTGTGATATATGGGCACAGTAGTCCGAAGCATTTTGCAACTCTTCACTCTTAAGGTTTCAAGGAACTGCAAAGAAAACACAAGAAACCAGGCCAAAAGAAACCAAATTAAAAGAAACCAAATTGAAATGAACTAACTCAAAAGAAACCAACACAAAAAAAGGGAAAAAAAAAAAAAAAAAGGAGAGAGAGGAAAAATATTTTGCTGTTTTTTTCGATGAACTTTATAATTCAGATAAGGTATTGCAGTGTTTTAAAGTCAAGATCTCAGTTAAAAGTGGTGGGCTCCTAAGTGCAGTAAGTTTTCGCTGAGTTTCAACACTTCAGAGAACTGCTCTAGACCTTGCTTTATAGCTCCTTTGTGTTATGTGCAAAGCTATACATTTTCCACTGAGACCTTCTTGTATTGTGTTTAAACTGTGATTTTTCAACTGGTTTCATTATAGTTGACACCTGTCTGTGACAGCGGGATGAAACTGCAACCTAAATTCAACTCATGCAAGTTTAAGCTTTTAAAGTCATGGTCTCAAGTAAAAGCCCAATCGACTAAAACTCCTTCAAGCCACAGTGATGGAAGCTTGGGAGCTCAACCAGCTCAATCAACCCTAACATCCCTGTGACGCAGCGAGAGTGCAGATTTGTTTCTCTATAAAGAATGCCAAGGTTGTTGACACCTTTGATTAAAGAGTTTTGATTAGGCAAATGGAGTCTCAGGTTAGAGTACATGATTTGGGCTCCAGTATAAACTATAAGAAATTCCCCAAATCTAGGAGTTGTTTTTTATTTCTTTAATTTCCCATGGATAATATTTTCCCTCCATATTCTTTCTGTGCTTTCTGGTTTGCAGACTTTCCCTAACGTTCAAGGTTGATGATGTAATTGTGACTAAAGGAAATGCAGCGTTTCGCTTCTCTTTAGAGGAGTTTTTGGTAACACACCACTTTACATTTCTTGCTTGTCATTACATCCTGCCAGTTTTCTGGCACCACTTTGTTGATTTTTTTTTTTTTCCTTCAGTTTTACTAGTATGCATTATTCATTGGAAAGGGGAAAAAAAAAAAGAGAGAGAAGAATAATTTGCATTTCCTGATTGGAAGCCAGGGATTATTCATCATTGCCCTGTACATCTCTTATAAAGATGATAAATGAATGTATATTAACTGAACCCTAAAACAAAAAAAAAGTGTTTTTCTAAAAGTTTTACAGAGCTGCATTTCCATTGTAATTAGTTTACTTTTTTTAACCAAGTGCTGTTAAAGCACCATCAAAATGAAAGTTGAATTCTGAACTGTTTAGAAGAAGTGGGAGAAAGTAATGGACTATTCAGTGGGTTTTTCCTTTCTCTTTTAGGACTACTGAAAGTAATTCAAAGTGGGGTCTCGCTTTTTAATAATAATAGTATAATAAGACTAAGACTAAGACTAAGACTAAGACTAAGACTAAGACTAAGAATAAGAATAAGAATAAGAATACAAAAAACAAACCAAAGGCAAGAAAAAACAACAAAATCAAAATGTCTCTTAACAAAATTACACTGGAACAAGCAGAAAACCACAGTGGCAAGAAACATTTCTTGCCTCATAAGAAACTTAGTAATCATTTATACTCCTCCAAACAGAAGTAAGGAAGGTATTGGTCTTTCCATCATTTTTTGCTGTCTTGATTTACTGAGCTTGTCAAGGTTTAAACAAGGCACTTGGCCTCCAGCACAGGCTTGAACCCACAATGTTGTTCCCAGCCATTCCCTCCCTGAGCCTCTCCTGCCATGCTGTAGCGCTGAATTTGGCTCTAAGCTGGGCAGGACGTTATCTGATATGAGACATGATCTTTCAGTGAAGTAAAAGCCCCTTTTTCATGGTAAAATTGTAATAAAACAGTTGGATGACGTTAAGACCTGGGCGGGAGAGGAGGGAAATAATGTTGTGCATAAATGTTTTGAAGCAAGAAGGCTGGTTTACTTTTTTGTAGAAAAAATGTGTTTCCCATAAAAAAATTTATTGTTCTCTAACTGTTCTCATTTTCAGCCAACTACAACTGAAAAGATCAAAGAAACTAATAAAAATAGGGCCACTGAAATTACTTCAATTAACATTTTTAGGAAATACTCTCTTTTGCTATCTTTATATTCCCTTTTTTTCTTTCCAAATCTTTCCACTTCTTCCCTCTGTTTTTCTGAACCATTTTTAAATTTAAAAAAAAAAGAGAAAGCAAATAACATCTAGTTTTTAAATGTCTTTTTTTTTTTTTTTTCAAAAATTAAAAAGCTTTTTATAAAAAAAAAAAGGAAAAACTGGAATTTTCATTAATATTATTTATCTGTCTGGACAGAGTCTGAATTACGTGTTCTCAGATCATGATGGCAAACTGCTGTTGTTTACTTTTCTTATCCAGATACAGCAATTATGTCCTTGAAATGAAGAATTGCTGAGAACTTTCAGCAGAGCTGACAGAATTTTGTTGTTTTCATTGTTTTGCAAAGTAAGGAAATAGGACTCAAAGACTGGGTTCCCAGCACCCAGAGGGAAAAATCTCTGGTGCTATAAACTGTTCCCTGGAGAAACTCAGCTCAGTGCTTTCACAAAGCAGGACTATTTCAGACTATTATTTCCATTAAACACCAAATTAACTGCCTGTAAACTTGTTCAGTTATTTGTTTTTACTGGCCTGTAAAAGCATAAAACATAAATACATAAATAAATATTTATAATGCATGGATAACAGTGCTAGCACATGCCATAAGCCATGCCAGGAAAAAAGGAAATAAATCAAGGTTCGTGGCTGAGAGATGCCACTTGGTTTGATTTGTAATAAACATCTTCACTTATCGTTATGTGCCTTATTCCTATATATTATTTTGTATTAGAGTTTTACTTGGCCTTTTTCATTGTGCTAGCCACTCTTTGAAGAACAATCACAATCTTTAGAGACTTGACTCATGCCATCCAAGTTTAGGCACTTAACTGAAGCACCTAAATTAAGCTTTCTCTGTGGTCATTGCAATAATTTAAAAAAGCCAGAGGGAAAGCCCATGTGCATATGAACCTCAGTCACATCTGGAATTAAAATCTTACCATGTTTGCAGAGATGGGTGAGAGCTTATTCCTCTACCTTGTGTGTGACAAGGGTTTCATGTTCAAAGTAATTTTAACAAAATTAACATTTTCTAAGAACATGAATGGAATTTTCTAACTATAACCTCTAATTTGCATCAGTCTGGACCTTCCTGAAGAAAATACTTCTAGATGTTTGAATCTTTCATTTCTCCAGCAACTCTTTTGTAGACTGCCTTTCCAACTGTGAAGCCTTCTGCATTAGATACTGGAGTCACAATCCTGCTACTGGAACAACTCGCCAAGAGAAATATAGAATCACATCCCACGCTGCTCTTCAGGGGTAACAGGCTGGGCTGCAATAAGAAGGGCATGTCAGCTTAAGGAATGTAAGACTGTTTGCCTTTTGGGAGGAAAGTCTCCAGAGAACACCTACAGGCACTCTTTGGGCTAACATTTGCCAAGCTATGGTTCAGAGGAATGCACAAAGGAAAGCATTTACTAAACCAGTAACTCCTTCTCCACTGTTGGGTTCATTTCACATCCTCCTTCTTCTCTTCTTGATTCCCTAGAGCTCAGTTTGGAGAACACAGATTTCCTTATATCAGTAGTAAAGGAGTGGCCAAGGCATTGGAATATATTTCTTCTCTCAAGCTTCCAGCAAGGAAAGCCTGATTTCAGCCCTGGATTGTGATCAGCATGGCTAAAATTCACTGTAGTTGAGCCTTTGTGTGCAGTAATGTTTTCAAGAGGTGAATACCCTATTTTCCTGCAGGGGCATTTGCAGTGATTTTTTCCTTCATGTGTGTGACACGTTAGGTAATATAGCCTGAGTACTTTCATTATTACTTCCATGGGAAAACATTAACTGATTTATCTGATTAAAATTTGAGGTGGCAGCAATAAATAAACAAAATACTCAATAAAGTCTCGTTAATTGTGACACTTGTTTCTTTTGTTAATTTTAAAGCATTCCTTGACATTGTGTAATGTCACTGCAAGTAACACATGAGAGCTTTGGGGGTTTTTTTATTACTGCTTACTTAAGAAATAACTTACTTTGTCCCATAGCTAGCAAGTTTCTTTCAGTATTATTCCACACAAGTTGCAGAGGTCTCTGAACACCACCCGTGGTCATTAGGTCATTTTTTTTTCCGCAGCTTTTCCGGTAGTTACTCACAAACTGATAATTGCCACCAAATAGATGCACTGCAGTGCTGGGCTGTCATTTGTTAGTGCTTCCCTTCAGCTTATAGCCCTGTGGCCCTCTCTCAGGCTCTGTCTACATGCCAGGGTGCTGTAATGATAAATAACATTATCGACCTACAGGTATGCATAAAACATTAGATGGATCGTATGTTTTCCGGACTGCTCAACTTTCATGGACTGCATTTCAAGTTACTTTGATCGGGTCTCTTAGCTCTGACACCACAGTTTTGGGGTGGGTAGAGGGGTAAAATGGGCAGAAATAACTCGGCAAAACTCAATAAAAATATAAATTATCTCTTCTCATTACAAACTGAATATTTGTAATGTTATATGTAGTTAGTTCAGCTAATTTCCTAGATGGCAGGTAGAAAACTGGATTTAAAAAATTTTCATTAAAAAACAGTGTATTTTGATAAGTTTAAAATGTAATTTTCTTCCCTCCTCATTTCATTAAACAGATGCAGTCAGAGCACTTAAGTTTAATAATAGAAGACATTCATTTTAAATATTTTCAACTTGATTAAACCTAGGCAAATTTTGAAGGAGTTTGTTTTCTTTTTTCAAAATTCATAAATGATTTTAGAAGGCCAAATTCAATTTTCAGCTGTAACTCAGCATTCAGAATTCTAAATCCCTTGTATTTCAAATATTATGAGACTTTTAAGCATGAAAGACACAAATGAAAGTTGCATTATCTTCCAATGCCTTTAAGCACCTGGGGTATTATACATATAGCTTCTTTGCACCTAAAATATATTTATTTTCTGTCATACAATGTGAGCGTGTGTATTTCTCTGCATGGGTATATAAAAGACAAGTAAATGTAAGGGGGAGTGTGCAGGTATACATTTATGATAGTGAAAAATATTTTTCATTTTTTTGTTTCCATGAGGAAAAAGATGTAAATTATGCCTCAATTTTACAGAAGGGGGAAAATGTAATAGGCAAAAATGGTCCAATTTATTTTTTTCTAGTTGCAACTCAAATTAATTCCTCTCATGCACAATGCAAAAATCAAAGTGTAATGATTCAGGATCAGGCCCTAATTTCTTACCAGAACAATTTTATTGACATTAATGAAATGAAAGCAAAAGAAATAACAAAAGGAAATAAAATAGGTGACAAATCTTTAGATGAAATAACTGCCAAACAAGAAGAATAATTTATGTTAGAGGAGTGGGAGGTCATTTGGCCCAACTCTTCACTCACAGCAGGACCTTAACACAATATGAGTTCAATATGACATGAGGTCAGTAACACAGTTTTGTATTAATTCTTTTAGAAAAATAAATTAGATGGGTCTAAGAAAGAGATATAGACAGTCCAAGTCTCACATTTCCAACCACAGAGAGATAAACTTAGCCTTAAACTGGCAAACTGACATTAAAAAAATAACCTAAAATCTTACTTGTACATTTTTCTTTCCTTACACAAATAATGAGATAAAAAACTTATAGACAATTCCCATGAAAAAAATATTGTTAAGAGATAATTAAAGTGAAGAACAGACACACAATCTCTTATTTAATATTTCAGCACCAACCCCAACAATATCTTACTTGAGTATGAATTGAGAAGGTTTTATTCATTACAAATTCATTAAGAAACTTGCATTCTGCCTTTCATTCTTTGGAGATATAGTCCCTGCCCCTCATGAAGAAAAGGAATTAAAACTTCTAAGAGTTTTAAAACTCTGGAAGTGTTTTTTGGAGAATTTGAGCCCTTCTTCTCTAGACAAAAGTGGTTTTTTTCTTTTTTTTTTTTTCCCTGAAATCAGAGAAATTTTGCAGCTCATGTTAAATTTGGAATTCATTCAAATACTACCTTATTCCTCTATATATGTGGAGATATATATATTCAAGGAAAAATGAATGAAAAGAGAGTATGCCTCATATTAGGAAAATGGGAACAAATGTTGTTTCTTTAGCTGGGTTGTTTTCCTTCCTTTCCTCTCTCTATTTTACTGCCAAAGCCCCAGTAGAGTATGAATGCAGAATATCAGCCCATCTTCTAATATATGCAGCATAATCTTCTTAAAATGAGTTTTCACTTCAAGGAACAGAAGGGCTTAGAGATGAGCAGCATGGCTTTTTTTGTATTTGGCATCTCATTATACTTAGTACCATTTTTTCCTTCTTAGAACAATTGAATATCATTAGTCAAGGAAAATTCTCCCTATATATTGTTAGGACTTTTTGTTTTGGTTTGGTTTGTTTGTTTGTTTTCTTTTCACGGGGCATGGAGAAGGGAGTGAGAGAAAGAATAAAGCTTTTTATTCATTCATGGAGAAAAAGAGGATGCTTTTATATTCCACATTCCTTCATCTCAACTAAATGTTTTTCCCCTTTTTGGACAATTCCACCTCAACTAATTCTGTGTAAACATTAACAAATGTACATTTACATGAATTCAGGATGTGGAAAGAGGGAAGTAAAATATTGTGCAATTTTGGGTTTTTTTTGTTTGTTTGTTTATTTTTTTATTTTTTTTTCAAGTGAAATAGCCTGAAATGTCATTTGAGGAACCGAGAAGTTATTCAGCATATTTGAGTATAGATTTAATTCATCATGGCTTCTTGGCCCAACTCAAACACAGCATCAGTTTGAAATCCAACATCTTCCTTTGGGAAACCTCAGCTGAGTTCTTTACTGATTAAAGCCAATGAAGCTGGACCAGAAGACAATTTGCCCAAATATCTATTTGCATGGATAGTTTGTACTACATTAGTTTCTAGTAGAAAGTCAGTGATTTAACATGTCTCTTACATGTTTAATTATTCTTTTAAATAAGTTGTTTGGAGAAGGTAGGAAGTGTAGTCATGTCCAGCATAATATTGTTAGATTAAAAACACTATAAATCCAAGGAGTTGATGCTGGTGGAGCAATAATTAATTATTTTGTTCTATCCAATGTACAGCATCCATAATCCATGTCATGAGTTCTCCAGACCATTGACCATCAATTAACTTGTGTCATACCCAAAAAAGACAGGAAGAACAAGGACTAGGAAATAATAGAAGAATGCTTAGGATAAAAGCTAATTCTCAAATCCAAGGCTGTATTTCTGTGTTACAAACAGTAAGAATGGTCACACAGATTGTCTCATTTTCTGGTGGTGTCCCTGATAAAGATGAAATTAAGACACAAATCTGAAAGACTTTAGTACCAAAAACTTTTACAAGTAAGAGGGCAATGAAGAGAATAGGACCACTGGCACACCTGTAGAGATCAGCACAGAAAGATCTCCTTAGCAACAGAGATTTAGCTGGTGGGACACTCTATTTTTGTTCTTAATCTCTTCAACCCAATGCATAGCCTTCCTGTACTTTGGAGATCTGCAAGCTGTGTGAGAGCAACTGCCATAAACCACCACCAGATGTTAGGCTATGCTAGGTTCCAGTTCAGCTCAGCTTGATTCAAATGGGCAACTAGCCAAAAATGGCCTCAGCTTCATTTCAGAGCCTTGAACTGATGTACTCACTCATCTTGGCACACATTTTTCAGTCAGCTAGCACACATTCAGATGGCAATGGAAACCATCTCTCAACTAACCATTTTCTGTTTAGTCGTGTTTTTCATAGCCACTACCACCTGTGTTCATCCTTCCAAAATGTAAACATCTCTCAAGTTTGTTAAGCTTCCTAGAGAACATCATCTCCAGGGAATGATTCCTTAGTCTCAGTTTTGATTCACCACTGAAAGTTGTGTATATTCCTCAGTGATCATAAACGTGGCATGCTTCCTTAGAGAAGTGAGACTCAATTCACAGCATAAAACAGATTTAGTCACTGCATAATTTCCTACACATGAGCTAGAGTTTTCAGAGGAGCTCTAAATAATACATTTAGTGGAGCTTGCTTATAAAACACAGGTCATTGAAACAACCATGATGCCCTAAGTGACTTTTATATGGACTCCAACTAAGGGTATCCCATAACTTCACATCATATCTGTCAGTCCCATGTGGATACTTCTGAAATCCTGACACATCTCAGATGCTACTGGGCACACTTTTGTGGTTAAAGAAAATTTTTGCCTGTACTGAAATTGAAATTGGCTCCCTGGAATGCTGAAGGCCAGGCTGCACGGGGCTCTGAGCAAACTGTTCTACTGGAAGGTGTCCCTGCTCATGGAACAAGATTATCTTTAAGGTACCTTCCAATCCAAACTATCCTATGATTCTATGATGGATCCATGATTGACTAGACCTTCCAGGTTCTGTAACAAAAGCTTAGACGCCTGTGGTTTTTGTAGAAAAGTGGGCTTGCCAAGCTTAGTCTGGAAGCCCAGTCTCACTCTGAAGAACACATGAAGGGTTTGTTTGGTTTTGTTTTTTTTTTTTTCTCAATGAAAGAGAAATCTTATTTGAGAAACAAATTTTAATCATTCCTTCCAAGTCTTGCATTATTTACAAGGCCAGAACAACAGTGCATAAGCTTCTCATTTCTTTACCTCATGTGCTAAATAAATATCATCAGAAGCAAACTGCATTGCTGAAGTCAGAGATTATTTTATGTGATTTGATCCAGTTCACTGTAGAACCCCATGTCCATCGCGTGCCACACAGTGGGGCTACTGCGTGGGGCAGAAAGGGAGAGGCCAGCTTCTCCCCCGTTGGGAATGGGGGAAAGCTGCAGAGGTTGATTTCTGAAGTGTAGAATAAAGAAGAAAAAGTTTTTTAAAATGTGCCTCTGTCTCCAAGAATTCTCTGCATGCAGCAGAAAGGAGGAAATTGCACTCAGGAGCTGTCAGTTGAATTGCGGTAAAAACTCCAGTAATGATGCCCTGTCCATGGAAGCTTTACCAGCCTTTCCTGTAATTGAATGTTCTGACCTTCTCAAGCCCCTTTCTATAAAATAAATAAAACACAAAATAAATACATAATCCTTCCATTTTGATTTTAGGTACAAACTGAAAATTATATCAATTAAAAAAAAGACAAGCTTCATTTAAAGAATACAGTAATTGCAGAATGTTTCTGTCTTGCCAGAAAATTAAGCTGCATGAAAATAAGCAACGGAAAAGAACAAAAAGAGGAAAGCAAAATATAGTATGAAACTATCACTTTTAACTTTTTTTTTTCAGAGAAATTCTAGGGGTAAGAGAACTCACATCTTGTGTGTGATTAATTTAGGGAACTGCGCACTAAAAATTGGCATTTGGCAGTTTTCATAAGACGCTACAAAGATAGTAAATTAAATGGAAGAAGATAGAGGACTAAAAAGAACAGTGAAGAGTGAGGAGCAGAGCAATTCATGTCTGTAACTTGTACAAAAACTTCCTAGATTTATTTCAGTAGTTGCTTTATACAGTAAAGAAACAGCTTCAAAACAATAACCTGAAATCACAACAAAAGAAAAAAATAAATGCATCTGAAAGGTAAGACTGTAAGTAACATGAGGATATTGGTTTGTTTATTTTTTTCATATATTTCCACATATTCCTAATTGTTTCAGATTAGTAAAAAAACCCCTTTTTTACTTATTTTTCCTGCTCTTGGCTTTAAACATGTTTAGTCATTCACCAAACTGAATTCTATGTTTTGATTAAGGCAAAGTGGATCTTTCTGTATTTTTCTCTTTCAGTGATGAACAAAAAGCCTTTGAAAAAACAGCCCAATCTTTAGGGTTTTTGAGTTTCTTGAAAAATTGTAGCATCACATCCTTCTGCCTGTTTAGATATCAACTGAGATTTTGTGTGAGAAAACCACACAGTATTCATTTTTAAGGTGTGTGAAATAAAAAAACATTTTCTTGCTAATGAAAGACGAAACCCAAACCATGTGGATATCAGTGGAGATCTACCATGGCTTCAACAATATCAAGTTACTCCAAGCAGGAGTCATTCCAGCAGTTAATAGACTCACCTGTAGTGAGCCTGTTCTCACCTCAGTCTCTATAGTCACATGCAGTTTTAAGAGGCCAGGAATGTCAATTTATTCTAGTAAATGGAGGGTTCAACTGCCAACCACTGACACTGCTCTCTGTATTTGTTGAACAGGTAGTCTGAAACAGCTGTCTGTACTGCAAGTACACTTGCTAAAAGGTCTGGTGGAGCAAAGGAATGTCCCCAGGGTGAGTTTAGATGGGTACCCAGGGTCCTCATCTTGTTTGTATGGCAGAGAATGAGTTTCCCTCAAGTCCTAAACCTGCTCATAAGATGAGCAAAGGTGAGTGATAAAATCAATGACAGGCTCTCCAGATCACCTCCCTCAACTGGCCTGGGAAGTTTATTGCTCTGTCTCTGACTTAAAAACAGAGAAAATGTGTCTGAAATGTAATTTCTTAATTTCTCCCTAAGTGGTGAGCTGTGGTCTTGGCTTTGAAGACTGTACTATGGAAAGAAAATCTCTGCCTTCTCCTTGGTGGTTCCAAAGGTTTTCTGTGGAGGTGTGAGAATACTGTTTCATTTCCTGTACATCATTTAACAGTCTTTTTTTTTTTTTTTTGCCTGTTTTTGTTGGGGTTTCACTTGTTAGTTTGGGGGACGGGGTGTCTTCTCTTCTCTTCTCTTCTCTTCTCTTCTCTTCTCTTCTCTTCTCTTCTCTTCTCTTCTCTTCTCTTCTCTTCTCTTCTCTTCTCTTCTCTTCTCTCTTTTCTCTTCTCTTCTTTCTCTTCTCTTTTCTCTTCTTTTCCCTAAGCAGACCATAAAGTTTTCAGAACAAGCACTGTATTTTCAAGCATCCTTCTAGACTTCTAGCATAATGGAGCCTCTGGGGCTTACTAAAGAATTAACAACAATTGCTTTAATTCATTGTGCAAATAGAAAAGAGCTTCTCAAAATGGCTGTCAGAATAGGTTGAAGTCTATTATGAATATTTATTTCTGCTAAGATTTGTAAATATTTTAATAGGCGTGGGTTTTATCCAGGTAAAATTCAGTTATCGATTACTATGGTTTATGTGCAAAATATTGGCTACAATAAGAGTGCAAGGCAGTATTAGTCACTGTTATGAAGAAGGTAAGAAAAGAATTTGAAATAAAAGATAAGCATGAGTAAAGGTTATTTTGCTTTTATTTTCCTGTACTATATGACATTAGATTTCTCCAGTAATATAGTTCTCAAATAGAACTGTGATCCAAAGTTAGTGCTATTTTAGAGAAACTGCTTTTGGAATATGTGCAAATTGGTTTAGCTTATAAGAAAAATATTTCCTATTGCCTGTACTCAGACAAATATATTTTATAACAATGGCTTCGTTTTTAAAATTTTTTTTTCAAATTGTGATTATTTTGTTGAGGAACTCTTACATGAAACTGCTCTTTCAAAAAAGTTAATTAAAAATATGAAAGCAATAATGAAACTTTACGTCTACAGAAAAAAAAAAAAGAAAAATACCTTTTTTATTTTTCTAAAAAATCCATAACAAACTATAACAAGAATTGTTGGGTATTTTTGAAAATAATAATTCTAATGTGATTTAGACTTTAATAGATGCATAAATAATATTAATACTAAAATTTAAAGCCTTTCCTAAAGATTCACTTTTCTTATTTCTAAGTTACACAATTAATTAACTCATTTATATAATTATGCTTATTTTTAAATTTTCTTATTTCACAAATAATTTGAAGGATGTTTTACCATGTTTTAAGGTCATTTAGGTATTTGAGATTTACTTCAGTGTGATGCACACACTGTGTGTATAAACCTATCCATTTATTCAGTGTCCATTAAGGGGAAGTTAAAGATTATTTTAGAATTTGATATAGTTAAGGTTTATCCTGAACATTCCAAATATATTTTCAGAATTTTATAACAATTTAATTTGTTTTTTCTTAAGAATTAATAGTATTAATCAACATAGATTTTATGTCTGTTTATAAATTCAATCTCAACTTTTTTTGATAAATAAGATAGGTTGAAATTATTAAACTCCAAGTTTCAGAAAGAAACAGATAGAGAAAGTTGAAGCAAATTTGTATCTTTTTTTTCAATTGAAGCAAAATGTTTTGGCAGATTGAAATGAAACATTGAGTGAAAACATTTATTTGAAATGAAAGGTTTCATTTTGAAAAGTTGATGTGAAACATACATTTTGCATCAAATTAGTATCATAAATTGAGATGCCACAAAAATTCTACTTTAATTCAAATTGCAATTCAAATTTCAATTCAAAGGAAAAGGGTTAAATTGGAACTGAGCTTCTAGAAGAAATATTTTATTCTGTTCCAAACTGCTGCTTTTTAAAATCAGAAAGATCATCAGAATGGACACTCTCTACATACAAGTTTGAATATAATGAAAGCTCCTTTTTCAAAGGAAAAACATAGAAGTAAACAAATATTTTTCATCAAAACAGTTTAGGTCTGGCCTGATTTCTTACATATCCACCTTGGATATGTTGGAACGAGGTTCTCTGCAGCAGAGACACATTTTTACGAGTGTTCATAAGACAATAACAATCCAGAGAAATGTATTTTATAATCAGCTACCTCATTAAGAAGATTGTTCTTAGGAGGTCATAAACAAGGTCAGACACCTTAGTACCAGGAGAAGTGAAAAGAAAAAAAACAAACAAACAAAAAAAGAAAACCAAGTCAAACCAAAAACCAACAACAAGAGCAACAACAAAAAACAAAACAAAAATAAAAAACAGAAAAACAAACAAACAAAACAAAACAATAATAAAAAAAAACCAAACAGACAAAAAAAACCCAAACAAACAAAAAAAAAATACAGTAAACAACTGCAGAAAAATGCTAGAAATTGTTCAGGTATTGCAAAAAGGAAAGGACTCTTTTATAACAAAAATGTTCAAGAATGAAAAAGAAGAATTTTCAGGCTGAATCTAAGTGACCATAGAGTACCCTGCATACAGAGTCAGGAATAATTGGTCTGCATTTTGGTTTTCGTTATTTAGGTAGAAACATTATTGTATACTAAACATTTAACTAAACAAAATCATGGATGTTATTTGTATTGGATTATTCCTATTTTGATGAACATTTGTCAAGAGGGAAAAGGAAATAATGACAGACTACATCATACCTGGGAGTTACTGTGTGTTTCTATTTTAAGATATTTTGATTTGTTCTATGTTTTCAAACATGTAAAGGCTGTTTCCTGTGGAAATGGTCTCAATCAGACATACAGATATTTTTTTTAGAAGCTACAGATATAATCAGAAATATTTGTGCTTTCCTAAGTCTTTCTCTGATTGAATATAATTCTAATTTCCAGATCTGTTTTAAGTGAAGTTTAAAAACTAATGTATATCAAAATAAAAGAAAAAAATAAGCAAAACAAATCAAAGAAAAACAAAACAAAGTAAAATAAAAACCAGCCAAAACTAAATAAAATAAAATAAAATAAAATAAAATAAAATAAAATAAAATAAAATAAAAATAATTAAAAATAAAATGAAATTAATAATAAAATAATAAAATAACAGCCCTTTCTGTCATAACATCACAGATAACATTTAGCCAATCTTTTCTTTCTCTAAGTTGTGTGATGTTATGATAATTAGGAAATGTAACACAATGAAAAGGAAAATGTGATCAGTAAAGGCTGATATATTT